>JAYECN010244853.1:0-77528 GCA_035222435.1 Microcambeva ribeirae
GAATGAAAAATTCCGTAGTAAAGAAAAAAAAAAAAAAAAGTTATATTGCCCTGTGACCTGATGGGAAACAGCTAATCAAGCTGTGACTTTCAGGACATCCACAGCAATAGAAGGACTGGTTCAGCCTGACTAAGCATCAAAAATGCTCCGTTATGTTTAACATAGGTACTAGCAGTTTAATTTCTATCATGTTTCGTACTGTGAATTCTTTAGATTGCTTCTTCTCAAAATAAAAGATGGTGTAGAAAATTCTATGTGTCATCATGAAATTTGAGCTAAACTGGATTGGCTAAGTCAGCACTTCTGATGGAAACCTTCATTTCTGCAGCAGTAATTGTAATTCCTCCATCTGAGATGGCAATGAGAGGAGATATAGCCTGATGTGAAAGGCCACTTGGCAGAGATTTGACCTTTCAACAAGTGGGAGAGCAGTGGTACTGTTTATGATGATACAGCTGTTTGGGGCAGTATTTTCCCCTAAAGAAGTGATTAGTATCCTTACCCCATTGGATAATTTCCATTCAGCCTCTCCTAACATCTCTTCTGTACTGTGAGTTATTCGTAAGGTGCTGCTATTTCTATATCTATCATGTCTATTTCTATATCTATCATATCTATATCTATCAGCAACTTGAGTTAGACTATTAGAAGAATCATGATGAAATAGAAAGTTGGGGTGTCATTTGGAAAACATCCTAGCAGTTCCCTCCTTTCTGGCCTTGGGCAGTCCTCTAGAAAATGATGAAAAATGTATTTCTTATCCTCACAAGAACCAGTAATTTAGGTACATTAAAGGTTGCATGTGGAGCTGCAGTGGTGAGACCATATCAGTAGAGAGGCACATCAGTAGATTTTTTTTTTTTGTTTTAACTATACTGTCAGAAGTAGGAGAGCCCATGGTTGAAACCTCATCATCCTGAAAGATAGTTACCAATAGCTTCTGTTTTTTTGATACTATTTAATCAAAAAGGGCATTCTGAATACAACCAGAAATAAAATCATGCATCAGTCAGTATCCAAGGCTATTCTTTACTACAAAGATTGTCTGTTTTCTTGTTGTGAAAGCAGATAGTTTCACCTCCGATCCTAATAAAAATCTGTTTTAAAGCAGAAATAGATTTTTTTTCCTGCAGGATAGTCCATGTGTTCTGTTGTAGTTCTGTGAATTTTCTTCAGCTATAAATGCTTCGTATTACATATTTTTTTTTAGGTATTTACAGGCTTTGTTTTTTACAAGCGATATATACATATTTGAACTCATATATATGTGTGAATATTTTTGAGAAAAAATACAATATAGCAAATACAATACGTATGTAGACATATGTAATTAAATATGGGGCAAATAATTCCAAAAAGTTAACAGTTTATAGTGCCATAAAAGAAAATACAGAGATTTGCCGTATTTCACAGGCTGCAAATAAAAAGCTTTCCACCACAGCATATTTTTAATAGACATACATTTAATTTCAGCATGTGATAATATTCTCTTATTAAAGTATGCATATTTTCTGTAGGAATCTATTTTCCCCAAAAAAACACACTATTCATTTTAATTTAAATCAGTAAAATAGTTTAAAAGATATTAAAGAAAAATATATCATGACACCACATATAAACTCTTCTTTGTTGCATTACTGTAGTGGTGCATTATAATTCAGTGTTTCTTGGTTACTTGCAATGAGTAATACTATTTACATTGCTGAAAAAGAAAATCTTGTTTCCAGTTATTTCTCACTCCTCTGGGCAATTTTTCATCCTTGTTACTGAAGACACTGTATGGAGCCCAATCAACTAATATACAATAAGCTTTTGGGGATTGGATTCAGCCCCTGATCCTTACATAAATCATAAAACTATAAATTTCTGCTGGGTTTTTCCCAAGTGAACAAGTCTCATGCATTGTCCTGGGTAAGAGTCCAGCTGATTTCTTCCAAAGTTACTCATGTCCATCGCTTCAGTTTCTCAGCTGGATATTGTACACCAGGCAGCAGCATTCCAAATATAGCAATTAACACAAAAGTATTTTTTATAAAAATAGAGAACCTAGAAGTACTACCAATAAATGGATACTTTATTGTGTACCCATATACTATCATGATTTTTTGCTTCTTGTTTTTTCTTTTCTGAAGGAAGATGAAATTGCTGAAAGTAGTGTTATTTGAGGCTTTTATTCAGCTCTTTATCTATGCCACACTAAACCTATATCTCATGAATGAGTGGATACTTGAATGGATGCTTGAAGGGATGGATCTGCAGGGCACTTAAGTAAAATTCTTATTACCAAATTCTTTTACGAATTTTACTATATTGTGCAATTTGTGGTATTTATATAACCAGAGACTGTAATTGCATCCATTCTATTGTTTTTTACTAAAATAATAATAATAAAGAGTATTTCTGCCCAGAGCATTTACAATCCAAGGGCTTTCTCTCCGCACCTCTTCAGAAGCAGCCTGTGAGGCAGCTGGGGAGCCAGGCAGTAGCAAACTTGCTCCTAGCGCTCTGCTTCTGAGCAGGAATAAGCAGCAGCAGGTCAACATTAATGGTACCTCATCGTCTCTTCCCTGTGCTTAACGTCATAATAGGGAACAGCTGATGGGAGGGCAAGGGAGGAGATCCCGTGCCATGCTTCTAGGTGAGAATGAGCATGCAGTGATGACATGACCATGTGAGATGGTCAGAGGGCTCCTTGGAGGCTCCTTCTCCCCAGTGAAGGAGGTGGTGAGTGTCGTGGGACAACGTGTCACTGTGAAGGCATGGGGAGATGTTCCGCTTGCTGCATGGCTCACACGTGGGCCCAGCAGTGTTGCAGCAGAGGCACCTTAAAAGATCTTAGAAGCCTCATGGATTAATTCATTAGGGGAGTTAAACAACTAAGAAACATCAAGGAACAAAAAGCAGTCTGTCTCACTTAGGGCATGGTGATATTAGCAGTCAATGTTAGAAAAAAATTGGCAGCAATGCTTGAAAAGAATCAAGAGAGTAAGACTGAAGTGCACTTCCAAAGAAGTTTTTAGTCTTGAGGCTTGTGTTCATTTTCCATCTTCTGTTATAGCTGGGTGCTCGTGTTTTTGTGTGTATGTTTTTGAACACAGAAGCACAAAAGGAAAGCAACTGTTAAGGAAACCCCCAAAAAAAAAAAATTGTTGGGATATTCTGCTGTTGCCATTTTCCCAAAGAAGTATAATTCATCTGGTTTGCAGTACTGTCTGATAACACTGAATATTTGAAGAAAAAAAAGAAAGAAAGAATGAACGAACCAACCCACTATCTTTGAATAAAAGACACACAGACTGCAGTTGGCAGTGGTAGAATTATAAGAAAAGGTGCCCTGATTTTTAGAAGGGCTGAACTATGAGAATCATTGCAGGTTTTAGGAGAAGCTTTCCTGTATATCAGGCTAGCTTGATTCAGATGCCTAGATATAGGTCTGTGGGGCCCAGTTCAGTTACCTGAAAATGTAGTTTAAACATTGATAGTTCTCCACGTGATATTTATTCTCAGTGGGAAGCATTTTTCTTTTGTTGATGGTTTTTGAACTTTTAAGATGGGATTAAAAACAACCAGTCTCTTCAATGAGATGAATCGGAACAGGTCTACTGCATGCGCTGGTAGTTAATTTATCTAGGTTTTAGTAGGTTGGTGAGGAGTGTTGTGGACTCAGCTGGGCAAGAAGTTGTAAGAAAACTGCATTAAAGTACTACATGCAGTTTTTAGAGCTTTGGATTTTGAATAAGCTCATTTTTATTTCAATAAAAGCAAAGTCTTACTCTGCAGGTACAAAGCAGTGCTAAATAATGCTGAGTGATTTGCAATGAGTGTTATTGTCCTGTCTTGCGGTATAACTATGGTTGTGTACTTCTGAGGAAAAAATATATGTAAAAGGCTTTATTTTTTAATCCTGCTGTAATAGAATTCATAAATTAGAGCATTGCTCCTGATGAAAATCTTTAGGAGAGCCTAATTCTAAAAACTGAATCATAAACTAAGTATTGTCTCTACTTGGATATTTAAAAATATAATTATCATTCTTATTTTCTATTGTTTTCTTTTCAGTGTAGTCTTACAAAATATTTCTCTCTAATGCTACCTTAGTTCATAAAGAATTAGCAAGATGATTTTCCTATTAGTTCTTCTGATTCATCATGAAAAGGAAAAAGGAAAAGTAGGTTAATGGTTAGATTATTTTGCTGTAGCAGTTATGGAGATTAAAAATTAAACAGCAAACTTCTCAGAGAACTGAAATTCAGAAAGCTATGGAGGTCAGTGTGAACTGGAAGAATATGGTAAAATTTCTATTACTTTTTTTTTTTTTTCTGATTATCTCCTTTAATAATTAACATATGTTTTGCTTTTAAATAGTACTTTTCATTCGACAGTCTCAAAGCATGCAGAAAGGTGCCCCAAGATAGTATTAGAAGGAATGAAAGACATTCATTTCAAGTCTCCTTCAATATAAATTAATCCCTTAGTCTTCATACGTACTTGGCAATTTTCATGATTAGATTGTGGTAACTTACGAGTTATGCAATGTAAGTAGTAAAAAGCAGTCAAAAGCACGAAGCACTCCCTTTAAACTGGGCTCCTGAAAAGCTCTGTAGCAGGCAGTTCCTGGTGGAGAACAATTATGGGAAAACTCCCCTCTTCTGGAGTTATAGCCCATACCAGTCTGCCCAGGTAGAAATTGTCGAGTGGAAAGCTCTTTTGAAAAATAATTATATTAAGCCTTTGTAGAACATAAGCCATAAAGACCTGTTGAAGACCTCTGAGTAAGTAATGAGTGAGACTTCTGGACTCAGATTTTTCATACAGCTGGATATCTGTAGTAGTTTCATGACTATTAAAATGGGTTGCTGGCTGGTGTGCTCTGAGGAAATCATTAATCTTCCTTGAATTACCTTATCTTTAAATGCAAATGTCCATCAGTAAATGAGGTAACTTGATATTTTTGACAGAGTAAGGGTAGCATATTGTATGACTAATGAGGAACGCAAATGTACTGCTTATTTACTTTCTGTGTACTCTGATCATGGTCTTGCAATAGATGTTGGGGCTTTCTAAGATCTCTGTGGATGTTTTTCTCCATTAGTTGTAAATATCTGTTGCTGCTAAAAAACCCAGTGTGTGTTCACAGCTTTAGCTAGCAATCAGGTGAGGTAACTTATACTGTGGAAGAAAAACAAGCGTCTAAGCTCTAAACACTTAGTCACTATGCCCCATTTAAAGTCTGTGAGCAGTTCTGGTGTTTGGAACCAATCAAGTGTTTCTCAAAAACAGTGGAAGATTATTTCTGCAAGTATTGTAAACTTAGATTTAAAAGCTTATTTTTGTTTTCTTATCCTCCTAAAAGTAATAGACTATTTAAATAATAAAAATCGATTCAAAAGTTTATGAGCTATTACTGTTTCTGGAAGGGATGGATTCATGAAAAATCTAAGCTGGGGTTAACTAAAGTGATTGTCCTTCACGGTGATTAAATCTGTATAGCAAAGTGCTGGGTTCTAAAGGTGTGGTATGAAATAAAGGTGTAAAATACATTAAAGGAGGAAAGAGGGATTCAGTAAGTGTATGAAAGAGGGATTCAATAAGTGTATATGTGCCAAAGCCATTACATACTGTCTCCAAGCTATTGAATACAGTTAATGCAGTTCAGTCCATACCTATACTATACAGGTGTATACACATATAAGATATAGACATATACATACCTATACATAGGGATGTGTGTGTTTATATATATAGGCATATATATACACCTATATATATGTCTATATACTATGTGGTCCTATATTTTATGACTATATATACATACAGTACTAAAAATTATTTAAAATATGGAAAGTACAAAGAAGGGTAGTGAAGTTTAAATGATCAGAAGATCACCTATATGTATTTTTAATAGTGACTGATGTTGTTGTCATGCAGGATCATAAAGAATAAGAACAATTTCCCTGAGTATGAATGCTCCAAGTATTGTAGATACTAGCCTGGAGGAAGATACATTGCCAGCACAGTATTTGCTCACAAATTTCTGAAACACCACTGGAGGCTCTAATGAAGAAGTATCATATAAAAAAGAGCAAAAACCTATGACTAATTATTAACTCCAGAACTAAACTATGACTAATTATTAATCTCCAGAACTAAACTGATTTAATTCATGGAAGAATAGAGACTGTTGTCAAGGTAATGGGAAAGGAGCTGAGGAGGTGAGGAAACCCCTGGGTGCACCTGGATGCGCAGGGTATGTTTCTCTGGACACAGATACCTGCTTTCCTCTCTTCTTCCTCTATGTGTTTAAAATACATGCAACATCATGTATCTCTTCTCTACCAAAGTAAATTTCAGAAAGCACAGGCTATTAGGAATATTATTTACAGTGTGATTGAAATGGACCTTACGTTAAAAACCCCATCTCATATTATTCCTTCTGCAATATTATTTTAAATTAGCGTAGTACACGCTGAGGCATTTTACCAGTCACATTCAAATTAATGCAGTAGACCATATGCTGTTTTTTTCTTCTCTCTGAGTAGCAATTTCATTTAAAAGCTATTTTTAACAAGAAATGTAATGGTGATACTTTGCAATATGCATTCATAATGTATAGCTGTCTTGTCTGTATAGCTGCTAGGCCTGTCTTGTATTTTGAGGCCATTCCCGTATCTCAGTGAAGATTCCTGATGGTAATTTTCATTGGTAAAGTCATTGGAAGTGCCCAAGAAAGGCTGAGTACGTCTTTTTTTATTGCTATCAGCAAAATAATATCCTTCAGCTAATACAAATAAATAATCATTTTTCAAAGCTGTATAAAAATCAGCTTTTACCTGTTTGGTTTCTACAGAGTAAAATCGTTTTCTTGCTGCTGTTAGTCCCTGTTAATAATGAAGAACTTTTCTGTGTTAAGGAGAATATTTAAATGTCAAAGGATTTTCAGCCTCTTCCACAAATTTATCCATTCACAAATCAAATTCTGAATATGAGTCATTTGCTAGCGTATCTACTATGGTTGAGACGTTTTCGGTTTAAGCAGTGTTTGGTTTAAGCAGATCCCTCACAGACTAGCTGAGAAAAACAGCCGAGCCAGGGGGGATGTTCAGCTCCCTCTGCCTTGCAGTGAAACTCTCTTCCCCTTGGTGGGTAAGTGGCATCACAGTTCCCAGAAGGATAACGGCAGAGGTAGCTGACCTGGACACGTCCTGCAAGCAGGCAGCTCGTCTGACTAATAACTGAATCTTACTCCCTACGTCTCTGTGCAAGACATAACTCAGTAAGTCTTTTAATCATTTTCCATTCTCCTGCCAGTCATCTTCAATAAAACAAACAGAACTTCCACTCTTACAGTTTGTTCTTTGTTGTCTTCTGAAAATACGGCTGAATTGACATTATTATTTTCCAAATTGCTTTCATACTTTATAAAATCAGGCTTGAAGAAGGAGTGTAATTGTGACTGCCGGTGCCACAAAATGCAGCATTGCAAGGCTGTGTAAAATAAATCCCTTTTCAGAGTACTGGAGAACTAAACCTTATCATAGCCTGAAAGCTGCATTTAGAAAGAAATAAAGAAAAAAAAGAAAAACTAAGAACACTTAGCAAAAACTTTTCAGGGAGTAGGTTTTTGAATCTCTTATGTTATGGATTTCAGAGGAGTAAATTCTTGTGCTGTTTTGTCTACAGTGGTCTTCCAAACTGAATATTTGTCATACGTTACTATTTTGTAAATGTTAATCGGCTATTGCATTCAGTAAAAACACATGCCATGAAGCTTAAACTGTAGGGATAGTGGAGGAAGTACTTCTGATGCTCTTGCATTAAGCATCAAGCAACAGCATTAGGATTTTTGAGGGGATTTGCTTATAGCTTCTATATAACAGACTGTTGTTTCTATCAGACTATCCTGATAAGACTCTGAAAATTTCTGTATGGCATAGCTAAAATAATAGATTTGTGTTCCCTGGGCTTGGTCATTAGAGCTCTTCAGCTGCTAGCGCTTGAAAGGTACCATGTCTTCAGTCTATACTAGTTCAAATGCTAGGGCAAAAATACTCTGATGTTGCATTTACTGCCTTGTTATTGAGGAGTAAACCATATTTGTAGTTTGGTTCTTCCAACGCAAGCTAAAAGACTACAGTGTTAGTTATTTGGTACAACAAAACTTCCATAAAAAACACATGGTCCTGAAGCAATGAAAAATAAAGGGACCAGCAAATGCTTGGCTTTCTTGGCTTTCCTGCAAGGTTTCTGATTTTTCCGTTTCTGTTCAACAGTGTCTAATCTAGATTGTTTTGCTGCTGTTTTCCTGTTGTATTCTGACTTGAGATTCGCAAGCTGCTGCTTCAGCCGATCCAACCCTTGTCCCTAGAGCAGCGCTCTCCATCGTGCTGCTGGAATCTGCTCCGTACCCTCAGTTCAGGTTACCTGTGTGCAGCCTGCTGCTGAGAAAATCTTGTTCATCCTTTGGCTCCTAAGAGCAAAAGGAATCTAACAATTAAAATTTTCATGAATTTTACCATGTTTTTGTGAGTCAAAATTTCAAAGATTTATAACCATGGCTAAATTTTAGTAGATTCTCCAATGAAGTCTACCTAAAATTCAGTCCAAACAGGCAAAAGCACATCAAATTTTACTTCAGGCACTTTTAGATTTTTAAAATTAATGTAAAACTGAAAATAAGATGTCTGAATATTAAGAACTGGTAGCTTTATCATACATAAAAATGCAACTTTTTTTCTGCTTCTAGGTATAACACAACAATTAAATTTTGTACGTAGGGATGCTGTCATAAAAATTAGCTTTGCATTCATTTCTTTCTCTTTCCACCTATTATTTGTACAATATAGTAGAAGAAGCACTGTGCAATATGTAGAATCTTTTCTATTTGTCATAGCACAAATTCCAGACTTCTGATCTCAAAAAGCCCATGAAATATAGCACATTACGAAAGCAGATATGAATATGTCTTCCAAGGTTATCTGAGAGTTTGTTGAAACACCTCAACTTACTCAGTATTTTATTTTTTTTTTATTAAGAAATGGTGCAGTCATCTGTTTTAAGGGCATGCTGGACCTTTTGCTCATTTGAAAAATGGATAAGGAATGTTGCTGTCCAAAGCCCAAATATCCAACTTTATTAAAGGAGATAGTGATGATGGGACAGAAGGAGCTATCTTTTCTAATTGATTTACAAATGTCCATTGGGGAAAAAAAAAAAAGTCATTTAAGAAAAATTGCAAGATTGTGCTTATTATATGCGGTACAAAATTGACAATCTCCAGAAATAACTGAAATAATTGAATATATTTTACAATATATAAAATATATAAGCCCAAACAAAATGGACTGATTTAGCAAGAAGCAAACTTTTCCCTTGGAATCCATTTGTGATTTTTTTAAAGATAAATGATGAGAATGCCGTGCAAAGTGCTGTGAGGAAAAGAGTTATTAACTCTTTTCCTGAAGCAATCTACAATGACATTTTACAAGCTTGCAGACTACTGTATCTAAAACTGCCAAGGTAAAAGTTAGCTTGACTGTCAGGCTTTCAATTATTCCCCCAAAATAAGATGTTATCAGTAACATTTGTCAGTGAACACATAAAAAGTTCATCTGCTTGAGAGAGAAATCAGTTACCCTCACTCAGGGTCAACCAAATGTTGGAACTGCCTAAGTAATTTAGGCCAAAGCCTAAATTATTTGAAAGCTTTTTGTCGAACTTGAGAGTAGGAGGCCATAATAACTGGTTGCATTTAGTCCCCTTGTGGTAAACAAGAAGGTGCTTCTTGCCATGCAGGCTTTCAGTGCCAGTAAATGCTAATTACTACTCTAACCAACCTACTCCTAAGGTTCCTGCTTACAGTGAAAATTTGGTACCTTCTTAAGTTACAATTGTTGGTGTAAATAAGAGGTACCGCAGTGAGCAGGATTATGCGGTCCTTGCAGCCGTGTGGACTTGGTCTGCTTTAGCAAACAAATAAAAACCTGGTATGGTGACGGTGTATGAAAAATAGCGCACTGTGGAGGTCACTAAAACAAGGGTCTCTGTAACAAGGTATCAGCTCCTGAACATTCTGGAGTACGGACCACTGTTGATCATCCAGGTTTGTTGTGGAGAACAGTACAGCTTTAGCAAATGCTCTTGTTTCTAAACTTTCTCAGTTGCCTTTTGTTGGAAAAGATTGCAGATTTCATCCATTGTAAGCAGTTTTCTTTTTATGTGAATTTAGAAGAAAAGAAGAATCAGTTGTGTATTTATTTGTAATTGCAAGTATCTGCTCTGGTCACACACGCTGCAGTTAAAGGCAGAGAAAGGGTTAGGAAGAGATTAACACGAAGAGGTTTCATGCCTGGTGTCTCATGTATTGTCTTATTGCCTAGTTTCTGGATTTTTTAAGACAGACATTTGAGTTGACAACATAGAAAAACAACATTTTTCAATCACAGATTATAAAAATGTTGTGATTGAATTTTGATTTCCAAAGAGGAGTGTAGCTGGTGCCCTCTACTTTCCCATGTAGCCAGTACAGTTTTAATAATAACATACCTCAGATGTGATTTGGACTCGTTCCTGGACTCAAAATTGTTCAGCTGGCCCCTCTTTCTGAGGAGATTACTTACAAAGAACTTGGTGCTACGAGGTATTAACCGTATTCCCTCTGCCCAACAAAATAATTTCATAAATGCCTAAACTGAGGAGTGACTAGTTCCATTAAGGTCTGTGCACTTAAAAGTACCTTGAATGAACAATGCTTAAACTTGGACACTTCTAAATCATTTCTTAGAACAGTGTCAGGTGTCATGGTCAAATTTATGGTTAGCTGTTATAGTTAATTTATGGTGCTATCTTGAGTGTATCTTGAAAGCTATCGGTGATGGAATGACAGGTATAGAGCGAACACCAGGGAAAATCAACAGCTCGTAAATACTACTTTTCACGGGTATGTGGTGCCACTGTATAATGGCATAAAAATAGGGAAGATCATAAGACATATTCATTGTAAGATATATTGTTTATAATTGTAAGATATTTGTTTATAACTAGGTCTGGTGCCCCTTCAAACGTACGTGGCAATCTCCATTAGTCATCATTATAAAATCAACCTTTTCTTATAACTACCAGAGTGGGATGCAGGGATACTGCAGTTATTTCATGGGAGCGTGAAAGCCTTTGCTCTGCAAGCCATACATTCTGCAGCCGAGCTGAGAGCACAGATAAATCCTGCAGACCTCGGAGCAGTCGGCTGTGCTAGAGATGAGGTAGCGGCTGGATCACTGTGGAAATTTATGGTCTTTGACAAACCGTGTAAAAATGAATACGCAGAGCCATGCAAGAGTCAGAGATGCTCTGCCACAATAAAAATCAAAGCAGACAGGGGTATTATTGCTGGCTGGCAGTATAAATGTTACAAACTTTCTGTTTCAATCCAACCCTCCATTACTTGCGGGGGATTAGCATAAATCTCTCACTGCAAAATTTACTAGTAGCATTTGGTTGCACTAAAAGGCTGGATGGCATTGATTGTAGTGGATAAATAAAAGTGTATAAATATAAAAATTTCAGCTAAGTGAAAGCTGGCTGAAAATAATAGACACTTTTCATTCCAGCGTATGAAAACATCACTCTGATGTTTGCAGGATTATCACTAACATGTTTCACCTCCTCAGAATTTGGTGCTGGATGTCCTGTCCATCTGTGCCAAAAGGATCTTGAGTTTAGGCAAGTAATTTCTCCATATTTTTGCACAACCGATCCAAACTGCTTGCTTGTTGGTTTGTTTGTTTTTAATTCAAGTAAAAACCACAAGGTTCCATCTGGTGGAACTAAGAAAGGTCATGTGCATCTCATTTCTTAGCTCTTACCAGCTGAGGATGGTTGCTGATAATCTCGTATCTGGCAGAACCTTAAGCAGCTCTGGCATCTTCCACAACGGATTCCTCAGGAAGTAAAATCTGCCTGAGCACATCCTACCTGTATACCACACACACACCATTTAGTAATAATTTCATCAGAACTGGGAACAGTAGCTTGAAGGCACTTGTTTTCCAACAATTATTCCTTTTATTTGCATTTTATGTGCATTTTGTAAGAGACAATTTTTACTTCTCTGTTCTCATGAGGTTTTTTTATAACCTTAATCTTAAAAAATATTGTTTAAAAAACTTTGTTATTAAAATTCAATAAACCAAATTTAACTGGAGTTTTATGAGACCAGAATGAAGCAGGATTTCAAACCTGACATATGCTCCCAGAGACTTTCTTCCTGGAACTCTAGTAGAGCATCTGCATTGCACCAAAAATATGGTGAAGTTTTGCCCCAGTTTCTGTCCTGAAAATGCTGTAGTTAACCAGTGTTCATAACTGAAAATACATTAAAATGAAGGTAATTATTTCAGGTCACAATAATTACTGTGGTGATTTAGGGAATACACCTATGTATAATTTGGAAAATCTCCTGGAGAATATGAAGTCTGTACTTGTATCTGTGTCAAGCTGAAAGCTCTATTTTTCTATGGGCCCTTGCAGGGGCTTCTGTCATCTTTCTGCCTTCACTTTGGACAAAGAGCTAGCAAAGGATGGTCATACTGTGATGATCCTTATTTACATTAAAGTATTTCTGATCAAAGTTCTGACTGATGTCGATGCAGGATCTTGGTCAGCTGACAGAGCTATCTGGCATCGTCTGATGAAGGTGTATGGAAGTTGTAAAAGGCATTCCCTGACATGGTATTTTGGAGAGAGGGAGAGTAGACTGGAGAGATTTCCTTGCAAAGGAAAATACATGTCCAAGAGATAAGGAAGGGCTCTGCTCTACCTACAGAGCTCTGATCCAAGCAGGAAGAATAGTTGTTAATAAAATAGAAATATATTTTTTCACCTAATTCTTTTATATATTAATGATTTATGTAAAGCAATCAGAACGTGGCCTGGAGGTTTTGCTAAGCTGCGCATATTACATGCTGCAAAAATTTGTGGGAGCTAAATTGTAAACGCAAGTGTTGGTAGAAGTGGTGCTCCGGGAAAACGTTGGTAAGTAACTGAAGTGCCTGCGAGAGGCTGCCTTAGCCATGGGGCCAGGAAGCTGGGCAGAGACCTTACCTCTCACAAGGGTGCTGGCAGGGGAATATCGATCCCAAGGCTACCTGGAGAGTGTAAAGCAGATTTAGAGTTTAGCATGCTTATGCTCAAAAAGCTCAGAAAACACTAGTTTTATAAGGAAACCCAAAACAGCAGCTTAGGAGTCTGCTGAGCTCTACCAAAGCTGTGACAATTACCAGCTATAAGAATCAACCAAATGAAATATGAACCTGGTGTGCTCTTAAATGAGTGTGTACTGCAGAATATGCATCAACGACATTATCAATTTCTAAAGGACCTAATGTTCATAGTGTGATCTCTTGG
This sequence comes from Microcambeva ribeirae, assembly GCA_035222435.1. NCBI lineage: Eukaryota > Metazoa > Chordata > Actinopteri > Siluriformes > Trichomycteridae > Microcambeva > Microcambeva ribeirae. Next base: position 13,399 of record JAYECN010244853.1, read on the forward strand.
GAGACTGTGAGGAAACAAGCGCCTTCAGGCTACCCTAAGAAATTCCCAAGCAATTGCAGTAGGACTGGGTGCTCGCCAGGGCCTTTTATCCCCTCGACGTGTATTCCCTATACAACCTGCGTTGGACCTACAAGATCCAATGTATTAATTCAGGAGGAATATTTGTTGCTTCCTTTCCAGAGGCAAAACTTTAGGACCGTGAAGGAATTATTAAATCCTGTCTGATAAGGTATGGTAGCCATCATTGCACTTATTCATGCAAAAGTAGTGATTATCTTCTATAATTTCCAGAGTAAATGCCCTAGATTCCCTCAGGAGTCCTTCCTCATGCTTTCTTTAAAAAGACAAAGAGATTTTTAGTAGCTGTTGGAATACTACAGTATGCTTGCAGGTTGAAATGTTATGTGTCTCCAGCTCAGACTCGATTATTTAAGTCCTAACATAGTCTGCATACTTCTTCCCAAGATTTTACCTTGGCCATTCTGGCTCAGGAGTTCAAATTTCATGGATCCTCCAGAATCAGCAAGATTAATTAAACTTGTGTTGCTATCTTTCTCACAACTGACATGGCAGAGGACCTCAAATAACATCACTCTCAGGTTGTTATAGACTGTTTCTACCAGCTTCTGATTTTTAGTCTATATTTCCTATCCCTTAGTTTCTCTAATCTCTTGGTTACCTTTGGACAACAGGAAATTTTCAGTCTCAGCTTCCCTCTTGTTACATAATTACTGATATTTTATATCTCATCAGTGGCATATGTCTGTCAATGCAGCAATCAGTTAAAGAGGAGCAATTGGTGAATACTAGTTACTTTGTTACAGTAAACTAATGATATATATTTGGAAATAATTAGCAATATCCAGAATGGTTTTACTGTTACCTGTTAACATTTAAACAAACAAGCAAACAAATCGGGTATTCCAGGCTATAAACAAAACCTCCTGTCTGATATTTTTGACTTGGGTCACAAATATCCTGTGATCTAAGGAGGACATAAGTAGAAGTGATATACACAAATTTCAGAAAAGTATAGCTCAGCTAAAGATATGAGTGGAAATAAACAACTAGAGGCAATATTCTCTGTCACTGAATCCCTTAGAGTAAAAAGTAACAATCATATAATCTTTTCTTCAATTTAATCAAGCACTCATCTTGAAACTAGGTAGATGCTTGCCCCTGCTAGTGTTATTAAAGGACTGCAGGTTCATAGTAGCTGAATACCTTATGCTAGTTTCCAGGTTAACTGCATGTGCAGTCATTTCATACCCATTTATTCTTTTGTCAGTGTTATTCTTTGGTTCCAGTAGTACCATTTCCATCTTTTGAGTTTACAGTGGTATATTTGAAAACAATAATCATATTGTTTCTTGGCATTAAATTTGCTAAGCTAAACAAGCTCTAGGGCATCCTAGAATTTTTTTTTTTTCTTTTCTTCATCTATTGCAATTCCAGTTCACCTTTCACAAGCATGAATGACCTGAACATTTGTACAGTAGTGTCTTCCTGATGCCCAAGTCTCAGTATTTCCTAGCTCTAGTGGATATATTTCTGCGAAGCTCTTTAGGCGTCTTCTGTTGTGACTGCTGTAGATTGCTAGCTAATGGTCATTTTATGGTTGAATCCTGCACACAGGTCTCTCTTATTTCTTTGTCATTTCAAAGCAGATCTTTTGTCCTTTGTGGTATTAGGCCCATTCCTACTTATTTTGTCAAAATTCTTTGTGAAAGCATTGCTGTTCTGGCAGTAATATTTGGGGAATAGATGTGAAAGAGAAAAAATGGATGATTTGTGGGGAGATAAGATGAATATGTGACTAAATGCCCCTGGGAGGCAGGGCTATCTGTTAAACTGCGACCATTGTTGTGTAAGAAGGAAATTGTGGATGCTCAATCAGCTGAGTAATCAGGGCGCTGTATGCACATAGTGTTTGTAAATACGTTGTAAAGAAATATTTTGTACTGGCTAAGTATCTTAATAAAAGATTCATAAAGACAACTAGTGCAAAGGCCACACACACCCCTTTCTCGCATAGTAATTTAATCTGTCCTTAAATGACCGTAGTGAGTTCCTGTACTGCTGTTCTGCTGTGCCAAAAATACTAGCCTTAAGAATGAAGAAAGAGTGGATTCCTTCTACCTGCAAATCACAGAAATGTTCTGGTCTGCTGTTATAATTACAGACTTAACCATAAACTACCAAGATGATAACACAGAGCAGCCTTTGGGTACACGGCTTTCGTTTTCTTATCCTAAAGTTTTGTTCCCATCTCGCTCTCTTGTCTCCATGGCAACAGTCATTAAAGATGCTACATCAGGTGTTTTTACATCAGAATGTCTTAGATGTGTTCAATGACCAAATCCATACTCATGAAGCTTTTTAATTTGCATTTAAGTTGTTCCTATTTTCTAGCTTGCTAGGAAAGTAACAGGCAATTGATAATTTAATATTTGAAGAAAATACATGGGCTGCTCCCCAATTTCAATGTGGCTGCTATGGCCAAATAACATGTCTATTAGCTGTGTAAATTTGTGGGAGCTCATGAACTCAATAATATGTGAAACTCATAAAATAATGTGTTTCTTCCATTCAACTACGTATTCCTTTAAAACTGAGATTTGTAATTCTTGATCTTTAGTACTTCACGAAGCTGTTTAGCAATGTGTGTTTTTGGGACAGGAGGAGAATGCTTTGACATATTTGCTGTGCCAATGATTTATGATTTCTTAGCTCACAAGGACCACATTGTGGGTTAAATTGTTTTCCTCAGGAAATATTATTCCTTCTAAAGGAACAGAAAGCTGTTGTAATTACCGTAGTGCTCTGAAAAGCATCAAATTATAGGACATGTCAGTTCAGGGAATTTATCACTTTGAGTCTCTGTCCTGCACACATATACTTGCTAGGAAGTATGTATTAACAGAAATACTGATTAGCCCACCATGAAGAAGTTCATCTTTGTATGAAAGTTCTGATACCATTAGCACAGGTAACTTTGCTTCTGTTTCCGTTAATCCTAAACCCAATATTCTAGGGAATGAGCTGTCCTGCAAAATAAGAAGAATCAGGTTCTTCCAAGAAGAACTGATACCATTATCAGTTATTAAGAAGTAAGCAATTTATTCTTAATGTAGTATATTATTGTCTTTAATACCTGATATCGTTACTATATTTAAAGGATATGAGCAAACAATTTCATAATGTGCTTAATAATGTACTAAATGTGAACTGGATGTCCTAAAGAAAGCATCCCAGCAGGATGTCCATCTCCTAGTATGTCCCTTGCCATGCATTTTTTGCTACCATCTTCATGTTGAGCGTAGGGATTGTGTGAGATCAGCTCACTGATGCAGCTAAACTCTAACTCCAGGAAAGAAATCATTAGCCATATCGTATCAAGTGAGCAGAAACACACATGCACACAGGGAATGCAGCAGTCATTTTTGGGAGATATAAGAAGTCCTCATGACCGTAGGTCCTTGAAAAGGTCTGCAGAGTGGTGGGAGAGGAGCTGTGGCCCGCTCTGTGAAGAGCTGTAGGACATTTCTCTCGGGCCTCCCTTAAGCTCAGCCCCCGAACACAACAGCCTCTCGCTCTACTGCTGAACTTACCTGGGCAGGGAGAACTGAGGTTTTACAGCTGCCCACTGTCTAATACTGCTATTTGCATCAGAAAATGAAATACGTACAAAAAATACATTGTCAAAAATAAAAAGAAAATTATTTTCTAAGAAAACCACTTAGAGTTGTTGACAGATCAGTTACTAGTTACAGTTATCATTTTGCAACTTTTCCTGCTGTATTTCTATTTGTCAGTGTTAGTTTTAGAAACTGTCTAATGCGCTGCCACTCTGTCAGTTATCTATTATTTGATCATGGATATCATTAATCATGCATGGTTTGCATGGTATTGTCAAATCCCTGTTCTATATTTTGAGAGGAACACACGTTATTTCTGTGGATAAGAAATTTCTCTTCTGAACTCTGCCCTTCCTCTGTCCCTCTGGTATGCTGGTTCAGTGGTCAACACCTTCCACAGAATGCTAATTAAGACTGCTGGAAAGTTATTGTTTAGAAGAAATTGTATAATATTTTCTGTGGGGGGAGGGCATTGCTTCCTAAGGCTTTTTGTGAGTACGAGAATCTACCCAGAGGCATTCTGGAGCAGGGTGTCAAAAACAACAATAAATTGGCAAGCATTCTCTGCCAAGTTGGACTTGTGCTAAATCATTTATCTACTCTAAGAGTTCAAATCACCTTTTACTGCGCCACTGAAAAATAGAACAAATGCCATTTTCTGTTAATAGCTACCAGTATAAACCTACATATAACATGAGAGTAAAAAAAGAAGGTTTGAATACAGCTGTATTGATTGGAAACACATTTAATGGTGACCCCCCATTGTATTACATTTGTGCTAGACACTACATAGTCTGCAAAGAAAATCATTTTCTGTTTCCATGTCAACTTGACATGGAAGAATACAATCAATATTTCCTTTTCACTTTGATGGGACAATTTCATGATGTTACGTTTAAATAGAAATGAAATTTCTGGTATACAAAAGAGTTTGGCTTATATGGCTATTTTATTTTCAGTTGTATCTAATCAGTATCAAACAATAGATATTTTCTTTGTTGTAAATGTAATTAATGAAACAGAGGCAAAGCTACATTTTTTTTTCCTTTTTCTTTCTGCAACAGCATAAGTTTTGCTCCCTTTTTCCTCTATGACACCATTCACATACTCAGATTCTCAACTTTAAGCCTGCAGTAAAATTTCCTTTAAAAATGTGATGTCTGTACAACTTCCCTCCATCTCTTCAACAGAAGTCTATTTGTGGTTTATAGGAAGAAAAATCAGTATAGGAAGAATCAGTAGTATAGTAGTAGTATAGGATCAGAATCAGTAGTATAGTAGTAGTACAGGAAAAATCAGTATAGGAAGAAAAATCAATCTCATACCTTAGAGAAGGATCCAGTGCGCTCAGACAGCTTACATGAATACTTACAAAGCAGATATAAAGGGAGACTAAGAGGAAACTTCACGACCCAAGAATCAGGTCTAGAGATTTGCTGAAATTATTGCAGATACTTTAAGAAGCCCCATCTAACATCTTTTAGGTAGGACCTGTTTATTGCATTCTCAGGTGTGGAAATTTGGAGAATGATGACTGTGAATGTGGACCTTAGCCTGAGGTGAAGGACTAAGTAAAAAGGTGATGTAGAAATTTGGCCTGTATTTGATTTTCACAATCTGATATTTTCCATGTCCTGTAGTCAAGCATCTCCATAACCTGATTTTTTTTTGAACATTTTGAGTGTATTTTTATATATCATTTGTTAATGGTAATGACTGCTTTCTGACCAAAAATAGATAAATAAATAGATAGATTAGAATTTTGCCCAGAGAAGTTGTGGAGGCTCCTTCTCTGGAGATTTTCCAAACCCGCCTGGATGCCACCTGTGCCCCGTGCTCTAGGTGTCCCTGCTGGAGCAGGGGGGTTGAACTGGATGATCTCTAGAGGTCCCTGCCAACCTCAACCATTCTGTGATTCTGTGACTTATCAGCCCAGTAGTTTGATGTAAAGGCAAATGCTTATGTTCCAGAGAAGTCAGAAATACCTGTAGAAGTAGCCTGCAGCTTTGCTATCGACCGGCTCCAGGTAGCTGTCTTTCTCAGCTGTGTTTCTCAGTTTTGCCTGTGTGCTTTTAATCAGTCCAGGCTCCACCGTTCACATCTCAGTATCGACATACCTGCTTTTGTATTCCAAAAGATAGACACTTGGAACAGAAAGACATCTGAAAGGCTAATGCAGCTGCCTGGTGTATGCGCCAGACTGTTGGTGCAGGCCTTTCATACAGCCCCCAAAATTGAATAACTGGGTAATTTTAGAATTCAATTGAAAGCTACTTTAATTCAGCATTTGGTGTTGTTGAGATACTTGCAATAGTAAGTTGACACAAGTAGGGCTAAACTCCAGGGCCACTGCAAATTAGATAAAGAAGCCCTTTTGTGAAAATCAGGGGCAGAGTATTGAAAACAGAAAGTTTGCTGTGGGTCACCAATACTGGAGTAACACACATTATTTCACTAGTATCTATTTTGATTTGTGTCCAAACAAATTTTCTTGGATATGACCACAGTCATCTTATGAATCAAAGCTGTTATGAGCAAGATAGTGAGGAGCCAGCACAAAAGGGATGTGATAGATGATAACATAAGCCCTGTTCACAGGAAATGAGAACTTCTGAGTGCTGAAGAGAAATATTACAGAACTCAAACACCAGTAAATAACTGCTTTTTCCATCCTTTAACTAAAGAAAGCTAGCATTTATGTTCCTATAAGCCAGAAGGAGTGTAATTTCATAATTGAAACTGTACACTTGGTCTTGTACGTAGATCTTTTGTTTCATTAAACTTCAAGGAAATTTTGATTCTTAGCTGGGTTTTTCCTTCCTGATTATTCCTATAGAAGCACAGAAACATATATGGAGGAAAATAGTATACAGACTTGTAAAATAAATCGACCCAAGTATATCCTTTTTTGTTTTTCTTTGTCTTTATTTGGGCCATTATTATATATTTTTATGCTGCTGGTTAGTTTGTGATCACACATGGGAAGAAAACGTGAAAGACTTTGATTTAAAAGGAGACTGTTAGTGACCAGATCTTTAAGCAAGCATTAGTCAGATTAGGTTCGGGTAATAAATTATTTGATGTTGGTGGAGGTTGACATGATTCATGAGATCTGTGTATCTGTAAAATTAGAAATCGCCTTATCTTCTTTAAATTTGTAGTATATCTCATTGCATTCCTGTCTGAACTTGATAAATGTTTGCTAATAACTAACTTACTGGAATACTAAATACTCAGAGCTCAGTATCCAAGTGTCAGAGGGGGAAGAAAATGGAAAGAATCCATCTTCAGGAACTTGTATTTGCATTTTTCTGATCAGATAGCTTTCTTCTAGTAATATATGAGTATGGAGATTACAGCATCTTCAGAACCAAGGTAATTGTTGCTTTCCTTTTGTCAGCTGTTGTGGTAAATGTATCAGGGTCTCAGGGAGACACCTATTCTTTTCCTCAGAGACATCACATTCTAAAGTCACATTTGTTTCAACTGAAGCTCCTAGATAAGCTGCGTTTAGAAAAAGAAACTTTTGGTTTATGAGCCATTATTTGCCTTTCTTAGAGCATAGTCATTTTTCATCATATACGAACACAAGGGAGGAAAGATTGCCAGGCAGTTTGGTTTAATGCCTAGCTCTAAACTCTAAGCCATTTTAGATAAATGTTCTGAAACAACTCTGAGCAGTTGTGACCCCACAACATGCCTAAAAATTACAACTTATTACATTAGGATGACTTTCCAAGCATTTCATATAAATCTATTCTGAAACTTAAGTTTATTAGTTATTGTCTTTACCCAGTGAACTTTAAAAGCTTCTTTTGTTCTTTGTGGCAACCTTGCAGACGTTACAGACCATCGCATTGTCTCCCTAAGTCTCTTCTCCATAGTCCAAACACTCTTTTTTCTAGTCTTTTCTTATAGACTCATTTTGATTCAATCAGTCTGTGTACTTGAAAAGTGATGCCCTTACGCAGACATGGATTCATAGCTGAGACTTAACTAACTTAGCCAAGTCATTCTTTCCTTGGTGAGGACTTTGCATTTGTCTTGGCTGCGTTGCATTGGTAGAGGTTTAAATTTTTTTTTTTCTGATTTGTCAGAATCTTTCTGAAATGTAATCCAGTGTCAAAGTGCTTCTGGTTCTTCCCAAGCAATTGCTTTAACAATTTTTTAGATTTTACTATGTGTGAGGACATGCAGCTTGCTGAGGTTAAGAAATGATCATTTGAAACAGATGTAGTTTCGTGTAGAAAAACCTTCCAATCAAAGCCAACTCCACTATTTATTCTCTGTAGCCAGTGATGCATTTTCTTCCTGTTCTTCATATTTGTCATCAGTAAGCTCAGCACAAGATGTTTACAATATTTATGGCTAGATGGGAATATTGGACTTGTTTGTGGCTTTGCTCTGTTGGCATTTCAAAGTGAAAAACTGTAAGAAAATTCCAGCTTTATTATTTATGTGAAGAGGCAAATGACTTGCATCTCAGTAAGTCATATTAAATGATAACTTATACAAATTTTATGATTAGCATTAATTAAGAAAAAGTGGCAACTATGAAAATGCTCTTTTCTGCGTCTTGGTATGTGATTTTCACACCCTCCTACAATCCTATACTTTCTAGATCCAGTTTTAGATTATGACTGATTTTTTACCAAGCACAGTCCAAGCCAGCGTAGCCTCAGTGACTTCAATGCAATGATACTGGTTCATACCTGCCCAGTGCGTGTGTCTTTTTTTTTTTTTTTTTTCCTTTTGTGCAGATTCAGACTGGTGATTCAAGTTGAATTATTGTGAGTAACAATTCTATTGTCTGTGATACCCAAGTATACAGACTGAGTAGTTCATTTTTATTACATAGGCAGTGATTTAGGAGTTGGATATAGGCAATATCCAACTGATTTAAATCTGCTGATGGTAGTCAAGATACCCCACTTTATGAATAAATACGGCTAGTAGAATGCAAACCAGAATATTTGTTAATATTTTGTAAGAAACATCCATTTAGAAAATAAAACAATGGTTTCAGACAGACTAAAGATCCCTTCAATATGCTCTTCTACATAGTTTCTGTCCATATAATTGAATGTTCTTGGAGAAAATATTGTTTGCTGGAAAAGGATTAAAAACAATTTCATCTACCATCAGTATTATTAATGTATGATTATTGATGAATCCTTGGTCCTTAGTATTATACATTTTAATCAAATATTCCCTGTGACCCATTTTCAGATCATCACAGTGATCATTATTGAAAGGGATTCAGCTGTAAGAGAAAACACCAAAAAGCGATCTGAAAGGGGGGGGCGGGGGGGGGGGGGAAAGACCAAGAGGGTTCAAAGATTATTAGAGTCTCATTTTGGCTTTTTTAATCACATAACTGATGATAATTTGATATTCTGCCTCATAAAACCACCTGTGTCTTAGCTAGTCAGGGAAGGTTTTCCAGAACTGCACATAGGTCTTTTAAGTTTAACCAAATGCGTCAAATGTAGGCACCTTATGGAAGAGCCTAAATCCCCATTTGGGTCTGGCTCATAGTTTTTTCTTCATTTGGTTTTGGCTGTAACACTTTGGTAAAGTGAAATAAAGGTAGCAGCTTTAGTTGCTGTGGTTTTTATTGCACAATAGGTTTTACCGAACAACAACAAAACTGTGGGCAGTTTTGAATATTGAGCTAGATGCAGCCTTCAGCCTTCATAAAGAAGGGGCTAGATGGGCAATTTTTCTATCTTTTTTTTTTTTTTTTTTTTTGGCTATTCCAAATAGCCATCAGCAATGGAAAAGAATACTTTTTAAATATCCCAGCAAATCTGATGTGGGATCTGGGAGCAATTATAGTTCCAGTAGCTCTTCTAAGGTGCTTCTTCTGTTGCCTTCCATTTGAACTCATAGAATTTCTTATAATAGATTCTCTCAACTTTTCTTTGTTTTAACATTTAAATATAATGAAGAACACTTAAACAAGACCAGAATTGCAGAATCACTAGCAATGGACGTTAGTGTTTGTACATGTCTAAACACATAAAGACCAAGGTTATGTGTTCTCTTTCCCCTGAGCTGATGCTAGAGTAAGGATCAGTTGGTCAGGAACAGCTTAGAAAATATGAAATCTAATGGGTCTGAGTTTCTAGCATATTTTTACTGATGAGTTTCTGGTGAGTTTCTTTGCACTTTTAAAGTTAAAATGAAAATGGTATCCCAGCAAAATTATCTGAAAGCCATGGTCACTTTGTAGAAAATGGAGACTTAAAATGCAATTGATAAGGTGATTTTTTTTTTTTTTAAATTTAAATTAAAAAATAATAATAATTCCTCCTTCTTAAGGAGGAAGTATGATTACATGTTCCATGCTGTTTAAATCATTTTGCACAAGCTTATCATGAAATATCAGGATGATAATTCAGCATAACTTTTCACTTATTTAAAACATTTTCTTTGGCTTTTTCATAGATGACTAGTTCTATTCAGAAATTTTTCTTGATTAAATGACTCTAATGTACAGAGTAATGAATATTGAAGGTAGGATTCTCAGAAACTTTAAATTCAGAACTGAAAACTTAATTGATTCAAGCCACCTCCTTGAAGGTTAAAAAAAAAATAAAAAAAAATAAAATAAAATGTGTATGGAGCCTTTACCTATCTTGCTTAACCCCAATACTGCCCAAATCTGACCTTTTCAGCCAACTTTATCCTAAGAGTTCTAGGGAACAATGCCCGTGTCAGCCAAGAATAACGACTCCTAATTTACAAACTCTACTTCGGGACGATGTGCCTGTGCTCCCCAGGACTCCAGCGCTACAGAAGAGTGCTGCACTTTGCCCCTTTGGTGCTGGTGGTGCTCGCTTTATGCTCCTGGACTTAGTGCTCACGGGAGGCAAAATGACAGGGATAGGACCGTACTTGCAGGCTGTCATTTACTCATGAGTCTTTAGGAAACTCATGGCAGTTGTGGACCGGTCTTGCAAACTTTAAACTAGATGAGATTTAAATAAAATAATCCAAAGATTGTTTTAGGAAGCAAGTCATAACAAGGCATAAACCTGATCTCTAGGCTAAGCTGTAGCCCTTTGGCTAGAATTTTCTCTCTTACATTACTGCTTTTAAAGAATTTCAGACATTGTTTAGAGCGACAATATTTTCAGTTTGAATCATTTTCTTCAAGAAGCTCTTTAGTAATAGAGACAAGCCTTTTTAAATGTGGAATTGAGTGAAGTCAGTTTTAACCGGGTAATATTTAGTATTTTATTTATTCACCTGAGTTGAGTTCTGCAGTATTTAGGGCGTGTGGATTTCTGCCCATGTGAAAACTCACAACTAAAAGGCTTTGACAAGGAAGTCTGAGGGGAGAAAATTACTTTGCTTTTGTTTTGGTCTTATTATAAATGCAGTTAGTGGGAATTAGAGGCTATAGATGGTTAAGAAGGGGTTTTGATAAAAATTACACAGCTTCTTGTTAGGACCACCATTACATGAGTAGAGGGGATGAGAAAACAAAAAATGCTAAATCAGATATGCTAGTTCCACAGACTTGTAGAGCGAATGCATAGAAAGAATAAAAAAGTCTGAGCAAAGTCTATCATTATTAACTCCTCAGATGAAGTTTCTTAATAAATAAAAAGATTTTGAAGAACAGCTTATAAAAATTAAGCTTAGAAAAATGACATTCAGACCCAGAAAAAAAAAAAAAAAAAACAGAAACAAATGTATCACTAGAAAACATGCTTCTATTTCTTTGATATGTTTTCCTTGTAGCCGTAATTAAAAGCTAAATCTCTTTTGAACAGGTCAGCTTCAAGCAATGGTTGATTCAGGACTGGAGAGCAATTAGGAATCCATTTTTTGTATATGCATGAAAACACTTGTTTATATCAGATTGTGTGTTTTCCATCTGCTAATGTGTATGTATTTATTTTAAGTTTATTAGATAGTTATCCTGTCTGACAAAAGAGATTAAAGCAGCCCTGACATCAGGAGAGACCCTAAAGGCTTAATCTTTTCCAGCTACAATTTTGCCAGCTTGGGGGATTATTATCCGTAGCTTTTTCACGGCCATTTGTCACTCTAGGGATATTACTGTCCTCTCAGATCTACCAGCTCCATCTCCACATTAGTGTAAACAGCTTTAGTAGTATTTTGTTAACATGTCTAAGCATATATGTGTACTGAATAATGAGATTCTACTTCCAAGTTAACTGCTGTAACTGTTGGTCAATGGTTATTCAAGGAAAGAAAGAGAAAGAGTGAACACTAATTTGCAGTATTTTGGACTATGAAAAGTACCAGGGTTGAACTCAGCAAGTTCCTTGGTAATAAAGTGTTGTAGTAAATTGGCTATTGATTCTGAATCACTGATTGACTGGGAACCATGCATCTTAGTGCTTGTTATCCTATTCCCTCCTTTCATTTTGTATTTTAGTCTGAGCAAATATGTAAAGTTAATGTAAGAGTAGTGCTTGAGACAGTGAAAGCATTACGGCTTTTATCTAGAGACGTTAAAGATGTAAAGAGCTGCTAAAAATCAGTAGCTATAAACAGGAGTAATGCTTTGAAAACAAAACAAAAATGCTCAAATAAAAGAAATACCAAAAACCAATACAGTGTTTTAAGAAGAAATTTAATAACAAAATCCCTACAGCTGGCTCATTTCCTGAACCTCAGTAACATCTAAAGTCCTAAGCCCCAATTTTCTTCATGCGCTATTGCAGACAAAATGACACACGTCTGATAATGTTGACAGTAGCCATTCAAATAGGCTTGACTTCTCATAGAAGCTCCTGATCGCCTGGATTTTTTTTTTTTTTTTTCCTTGAATTGATCTGTTAGAAAAATGAAAGAAAGGCAGTGTGCTATTTTTCTCTTCTGGACTGGCTCTTAAGCTGCCTTGCAGCACAACATCAGCAAAACACACATTTTCTAGGGGATTTCTATCCCACTGACAGGATCAGGTTTTTCAAGTAGACATTCCTGGTATGACATCAGACATGTAGAGCAACAGCATCAATTTAAATGTCACATTTATAAGTAGAAATTACTGCTTGTTTTGTTGAAGGTAGCATTTTAACAATTTTGGTATATTTACTCTGTGGTTTTATATTACTACTTTTATTGCTTTTCCTTTGTTTCTGAGAACACTAGTACCAGCAAAGAGGGATTTTCTTCCTTATCATAGTAAGAGAATGCAGATGTAAATTATAAGAAATGTCTTTAGAAACTCAGAAATAATATCTGGAACTATTATTCCTCCTTTATAAACAAATTTAATTTTTGTCAGTGTCCTAGTTCCTTTGGTCTCCAGCAACAATTTATTCACTATGTATATCTTAGCAGACCTTTAAGAATAAATAAAGCCAGGTATAGAGAAAGGCTGTTGTAGTGCAGCCTATTACAGGAATATATGAAAACTGCTGTAAAAATAATCATATATGGCAAATTAGTGTCTGAATCAGGAGTTTCTTTGCTTCTTTTGCATTCGTGCTGAAGAAATCTAATCCATCCTCCGTTCCTCTCTCAAATTTGTACTATCTCTTGCTCAGTTTCTTTCAGTACATATTTGTAACTAAGTTGATATCGCTCTTCTGCTTCCTATTACAAAATGAGAAAATTACTTGTGCCCCTGTAAGGATCAGTAGTGTCTTGTAATATAAATTCTGACATATACAATTTTGACAACATATGGCCAAGACAGAAAATGAAGGATATTTTCCTTGCACATAATTTCCAGTCTATTCTCTTACTGCTTTAATTCTGTTTCCAAGCCTTTAACAACTCTCACCAATTTTAATGCATTTCTTCCAAAATGTATCATTGGTACACTGTACTTGTTTATAAATAACCTAATCTATAATGCAGTTTCCTTGCTCTGGTTTGCAAATCCATTTCTTTCTCTTTTAATTCCTTTCTAAAAGCAAAACACAACCAAACAAACCCAAACACATCTCTTCTATTTTATCCCATCTGTATAGGTCAGTAATAGCTCTTACAATTTTCTTTATTGGCTCACAAAGTGGGAAAAGCTTGAGAACTTTTGTATTTCTAGTTTGGACAGAATCTATCAGTAGTTTAGCACCAGAGCTTCACTTTTATAAAGGATTGTGGAATGCTTTTCTAGTTACGGAAGTTTTGCACAAGAACTGGAATTCTATGTTCTAAAATAATATAATTAACTGAAGTGTAATGGCTATAGACCAGTGTAGAATATCAAATCAAAAGGCCTATAATTATGTATTTATCTTCCTGAATATAGATTTTGTTCAATGTAATTGTTTATTCCACTGCATTGAAATATTATACTGTATATAAAGACCTATAGTGAAGTATTTATTATATTCAGATACTTTACTTAAAAAGTTAAATTCCACATGTGAAAAGTACAGAAAAGATGAACTCTTGTTTCCATGATTTTAAATACCTGTCAAGATACTTTCTCTGTGTAATCATTTGGCATCTGGCAGCCTTCTTATAATTATTATTTTTTTAGTGCATGAAAAGCTAAACGATAATAAGAAAAAAAAAATTCCTTTTTCCCCTGCTTGTATTTACTTTGGATCAGAAAACTTGAGTGCTTTATTCATGTATATGGTGATACTTGTAAGCCGAGAGTTGTACAGTTTTTTCATTTTGTTTGGGTCTTTTTAAGAAACTGCTAGAGCTTTGAATAACTACTCTTTATATTTATCTGATTGTGTCTTTCATTGAAAGCCTATCATTTAAACATGTAAATATTGAAAAATATGTAGTCATTCTAGATTCTTAGTATCACACATTTTTATGAGTGTTTATAATATTCATATATAATAACTGTATCACTGTTTGCTCACCTGATTTTAAACTGAGCAATAAAAAAGGTTTGCTTTGCAGATAGCATTTTGTACTGGAAAGCTGCTATGTGTAGTAGCTCACATTAGTCAGCTCTGTTATTTGGGTTTGTGCTTATGGAGAAATAACAGAACTCATTATGAAAGAAATAGATTAAAAAAAGAGAAGAAAAAACAGAACTCACACTCATACATGTGTGCACCTGTAAGAATTCACAGTGATTTCTGATATTTCTCTGCTTGATTGCTTCTGCGTTATTTACATTGTCCTGGCGTTATTGATGAGTCTTTCTATGTCCCAGTCTAAAGGGTTAAGTGTGGTTTTTAATCTGAAGAAAGTAAAGCATGTTGTGAAGACTCTGAAGGAAAAAAGTGAAGTTACTGCTTTCTTTATTACATGGCTTCTTTGTGTTCCCCCAGGAAACAAAGAATTCCAACAACTCAAAAGGAATTTCAATTTTTTCTTGGCAGAAGTTTCCTAGCGTGCCCAAGATAGTTGAGATCCATATATAAAAGGGCTATAGAAGATGCAAGTGCAGCATGAGGACAATTGCTGAACAGTATTAATAAGAAAGTCCAAGGTATTTTATTTAATTGGAGCTAGCAGTGAAGGTGGTCTGAAAAGACAGAAAGAACAGATCCTCTGTAAAAGAAAATAGCAAGTGGATTAGCTTGTTTTTAGGCCTACTAGGCAACTTTGCCCACTGGGGCAATTTATTGCAGTGTGGCAACAAAAGCTTTGTCAAATTTCCAGTAGAATCACACAGAACACTATATTTACCCTGGCAAGAACTCGGAAATCACGAATCTTTGCTCTACTGGGATTCTTTGGATTAATTTTTTTATTAATCGTAGGACTCTTGGGGTAGAGAGTTCCTCTAGTGGAAGTTTCTTGTTGCTTGTTCTTGTGCTAGCATTACAAGGCACTGCCACTTCCATCTCTGCTATAGGAATGTTCTTGCAAATTGATTTTCCTTCCATAATTAACACAAACTCCTATGTGTTAGCTCACATTGTTAGATTTTTTGGTTTAACTGACCATTTGAAACACTAAATTGGAGAAAAAAAAAAAAGGAGTAATAGAGAATAAAAAAGGCTTAGGGATTTTATATATAAGAAGTAAGATATGTCTGATTTATACCAAGATCTCTGAAGCTCGGAAGTCAGATGATTTACAGCAAGTAAGCAGGAGGAGAAAAAAAAAAAAAAAAAGAGAGAGAGAGATGTGGTATCGTCTTCAACACATTATGATTTGCTTGAAAGCAACTGACTTAAAAGACAAGGATCCAGCCAGCAGTCCCAGTACATTTTCCCTAGGTTGCTTCCTCCACAGTTAAGAGCTTTGTCTGACTAAATTCAACAAAGTTTGCTCCATTAGCCCAGACACTGAAAAGGCTCTTTGACTGAATTAAATATCAAGCATTTCTCCCTGTTCAATATGTATGTGAAGGGTTACTCACTAAAATGAGGAATGCAATAAATACACAGCAATAAGAACCATAATATCAAGGTTAGAAGGAGAAGTGGAATCTGCAGGCAAAAGGAAGGAAGCTGAGTACTAATAACTAAGATGCCCTGCAACCACAGAGAAAAGGTAAACATGCAGTTACAAAGTGAGGAGGATGTAATCAAACATCCCCACCTGTTGCAGCAGTTCATTTCTCTCATCTTGCAGTGTGAATTGCCATAGGGAAGACTTTTAATGAGCATCAGAGTGCTGTGACTAACGTGTGTGCCCCCATGTGCTGCTCTGGAGAGAAGAGCTACTTTTCAGTCCAGAAAATAAAGGTTTAAAGTCTTCCTCAGTAGGTGACCTTTCTTCTGTGTTTCAGGAACTGTTACTCCTTTTTGCAACAGCTAGCAAAATTTTAGCATGGAAAGCCAATAATAAGCTGGATTTCTTTTCTATTTTTTTTTTTTTTTTTTTTTATCTCTGATGCTTTTGCACAGTCTGGCTTCAAAGTTCCTTTATGAGCCATATTTCATATCTATTTAGCACTAATTTTATTAGGAGTTTTGTCCACTGGAGGAATTTGCTCCAGTTGTCCTGTTAACGCTCTTTGAATTAACCAAGCCTTTTAAATTTTGTAATTCATAGCTATTCCATGTGTTAGATAAATCTCTAGACAAATTGTTATGATGGCTTATAATCATCTCATTTTGTTTTTAAGGCTGCTGTTAATAATTTCGTATTTTTGGTATACGTTTATACTTTGCAGCTGAAATAAATTAGATACTTTTCAAAATACTTGTGAACAAAACTAACAATAGAAGCAATTTCTAAACTTAGAAAATAGGTTGGAATACCTAAACTGCTTTCTTTGGCTTAGGTTAGCAGGAAAAATTCTTTGTCTGTCATCAGTATTGAAAAACACTCCACTCCCTCCCCTCCAAATTGCTGTTGTGGAAAATGATATCATGGTTCAGCATTTTGGCAACTGTGGCAGCAATGCTGGCCTAAGAAGTTACCACTTTCCCAAGCTAGTTCTCCATTCACCAGAATATATCACCATCCCACCATGCAGACAAAATTATTTGTTGGGATGTGGTGTCAGCTGGATCAGAGATTAGAAAAAAAGGTTTTCAGAAGAACGGCTTATTCTTAACCAGTGTGACACTGTGGTGGGAGACAGTGGCAGGAAATAGAAGACTCACCAGCAGCTCTCACTTCCAGGAGTTCTGGTCCTGCCAATTTTACCAAGAAGCAGATGTTCGTGCTGCTTTGTATATATTTTTATATTTATATATATTTATATTTATATATATTTTTAAAACATTACTTAAAAATTGTTCAAATATGTCTTAGTATTTTTATATTTGCAAATATTTGACTTCTCTGAATTAAAATAAGCCCTTAACTTGTACCTGAATTTCCTACCAGAACTGAGACTTGGCTAAATGATCTTATACACAACTATTAGGGAGAATTTGTTGCTTCAGAGTGGCTTAATTATAACTTGCAGTACAAAAGTGAAAAAATGACAGTACTGGGACAATGCTATCAGGATCATTAATCCTTAAACCTATCTGAGACTAATTGTAGTCTCACAAAGCAACTGTAGTCAAGATGAACTAAAAGATTGGGAAAAAGTTCTGTGTTTTAACACAGGGTCGTTCTTGTATAATGAATTACACACTGGGCTCTTCAAAGCATGAGAGTTACAAGAATGTATTTGACACATCTACCCAACATAATTGCGAATCTGTCACATTTACCTGGCCTCTAAAATTCATCATGTAACATGCTAGGGTTTTTAAATTAACTTAGCATTTGTTAACTGTCATCTGTTGTATAATTAGAAGTGTTTTTCAAAGTGATGCCGTACACTAAGTTGCTGTAAAAGCTACAAGACTTACATGTAGAAAGCATCATTCTTAAGGCAACTAGAATGTTTTTGGAATAAGCACATTCTATTAATACTTTGACACGAGGAGT
Organism: Microcambeva ribeirae; assembly: GCA_035222435.1. Taxonomy (NCBI): domain Eukaryota; kingdom Metazoa; phylum Chordata; class Actinopteri; order Siluriformes; family Trichomycteridae; genus Microcambeva; species Microcambeva ribeirae. The sequence continues at coordinate 31,287 of JAYECN010244853.1, forward strand.
AGTGCACTTCATATTCAACTCTACAGCAAGGAAATGTAGAAGTAAACTTCATACACGATACACTTGTTTTAAGGATAGTTGATCTAGAGGAGGGCTTGATAGTCTATTTCTCCTCTCTCATGTTTTGTAATGAATCATTTGCCGAATGGCTCTATTTTTGGCTTCTTTAAATCTCTTTACAGAAGACAAAAGCATATTCTTCATTACTTTATTGTTCTCCGTTACTGTCTGGTTCAAAAATGTTGTCTTTGGAGAAACAGGGTACAGATTTCCAAATGAATGTAGAGCAATTTACCTCAAGACTGGCAGCTGAGCTCATGTTTGCAAAGCAAGTGGGAACTATCTGTGCTGAATCAACTCTTGGTGACCCCAACCGAAAAGGTAGTGTCATGTTGTTATCATCCCTCATCAAAAATGAACTTTACACAAACTGCCACCAAAATTTGCAGGAAAACATTATCAATCATAGTACAGAATTTGAGACTTAAGCTCTGGAGAAGTCTTACTGAGCTCAGTGGAAAATATGCTATTTAACTTTGACAGGCTTTGATGTGAAGAACACCTGAACAACGTGGGTCACTGTTAACTCACTTGGGGTTAGTTCAGTAAAAAGGAAAAGTGTGTACTGGTTTTGTTTTGCCATTTTATGGAAGTTTTTAGAGCTCGCAGTAAGATGTCTTTCATAAGAACTGAATTCATATAAAGCATTTAAAAATACATTACAATGATCGCCTAGAGCACTGCAGGCTAATTATTTCCACTCAGAATAATTGAATAATAGTATGAACAGCAGCAAGACCTACTCCACAAATTATTCATTAAAAGTATCTCTATGTTATCTAACTCTCCTAATAAGTATGACAGCACTTTTCTCTGAAAAGTACAATGATGATATTGTGGATTAATTTGCCAGATTATTTTACACAAATAGTAGTTCTCAGACTGTGTATAATAACTTCCAAGGCTGCCTATCTCAAAACTCTTAGTCATTCATTCAGTTCAACAGAAATGATTGATTTGTGAATGATAAATGGTTGTCAAGAATATCTTGTTTTATGCTTCCATAATTATTTCATGATTTACTCTCATAAGATCCCATGTACTGTGATCCATATAGAAAGGCCACCCAGGTAAATTCTCTTTGATAGGGTAACTTTAGCTTCCTTTGTACAGTGCTACTGGTAAAGCAGAAGCAGCACTCTCAAGTCATAAAGTAGATCAATTTGGCAGAGACTCGTGAGGAATGGGTATTTTGTGGAAAATGTGGGCATACCTGATTGCAGCTTTGTACATGTTCACATACACCATACACACAGATAAGAAACTAAATATGGAGGGAGTAACTATTTGAAAGCTCTCTCATCATTTTGAATATGTCTTATTTCCTTTTTCATTCTAATTCTTTCCTTCTCTGTAGCTTTTTACTTTACTAAGCACACTCATCTCTCTCAGCTTCTTGTAGATGCTTGTTGCATGGTAGCAGGAACTGATGAAGAGAACAGTCTTTCCACACAATAGTTAAGGAAAAGGTGCTGGCATAGAATTTTAAGTAAGCCTAAAGACAGAGCTGTCATCGGCAGTTCCAACAGTTTTCTTAGTGATCTTTTAGCCGAAAACAAGACTTGAAAGCACTAGAAAACAGTTAAATTTTGAAATATTACATTTTATTTTTATTTCCTTTTTATTTATATTTTTATTTCACTTTATTTCATTAAATCTAGTCTGAGGTGTAATGTCCGAACAACTTGTAATTAAAGCTTCCTCAGAATCACCTGCTTTCATCTGCTGTTCTGCTTGTATTGTACCAAATTTACAACTTCTGATTCTATACAATAGTTTTAACAGTCTGATAGAAAGCCTATTGCATAAAAAAAATTGTTGGCTGTTAAATTTTATAGTTCAGCATGTGCATTTCTACTCTAAAATTTCTAGTTATTCAGCAGGTGTTTCCAAAGTGCTGAGACTTAGATTTGTATTTACTTTGTGCCTAATTTTGTGTCAAATCCAGGTTCACTATGTAGAGAGAACAAATATTTTGATTCAGCCTCTCTTCCAAAAAGTCATGAACAAAGATTTTGAAAAATTACATCTCATTTTTGTTTCCCTCTCTTCTCTGTCTGTGCTGATCTATTAACAGTTTAGTGAGGTTGCCAGCCCTTGATTTCTCCTGTGGGAGAAATTTGATCTTACAGCTGAAATTGTGCACAAACCATTATGTCAACAAAAGACTTGATGCATTTTGTTTCTCATTTGTAGAGTGTTTGTCGCCTGCTACCACTATAGAGATTAAGGAAAATGACCTGTGTAGCTTGAGTTTCAGTTTTGATTCTAGTCCTAAAAGACACCATTCGAAACTAATATGAGCATTTTTCCTGTTTTCGTGGGAAGGCTTTAAATCCTGTAAGAGAACAAAATACAAATTCCAGCAATACTGAGAGCCTGACTACTGCTAAGACTGTGGATGTGGTCAGGGGACTGTAAATACGGCTAAGTAAAAAGAAGTGGAGCAAGGCCCATTTGCTGTCTTTGCCGAATAAAGTAGAGAAAGTTTGAGAAAGAGCAAAAGTAAAGAACAGTAAAAAAACTTGGAGGGAAAAGGAGGATGAAAATTGGTAGTTCTACAGGAGACTCCTCTGATGAGGAAAGAAGAATTTGGGGATGGAGAATGGATTCTAGTTTTGAACTTTCAGTGCGATGGAGTGACTACATGCCCAATGAGTTCCTTTGAGTACTCAACTGAGTGTTTCTTCTGGGTTGAAATTTGTCACCCAAGTAGCAATGAGGTGGGAGACAGCTGCTCTGAACAGAGAATTTGTTGTAGGCAGAGAAGGTGTGCAGGGCAAAGGGTGTAAAGCCACATTCCAAGCCACAGCAGTCACAGTCCATCTTGTGCTATAGCTCACAGTGCAAGACTTACTGTCTGAGTAAAAAGTAAAAAAAAAAAGCAGAAAGTTGAGCAAGTAAAACTGGCTACCTGACATTACTTTCATTCTGACCACAAAGTATTTGCAATGAAAAAAAACAGCATTTACAAAGAAAGACAATTTGTCCTGCAGAAATCTGCTAATCGTCCATGGCGTACCTGTCCTGTCTCTATACCGACAATACAAATGTATTGTCCTGTCTCTATACCGACAATACAAATGTATTGTCTTTCCAAAAGAGAGAGTTCATATCTTTGAAGAAAATAAATCTGTCAAGAATTATGACAGAAATATTCTAGCCATAGATAAATTATCATTCAGAATAAATAGTAAACTTTTCATACATTATATAGTATATAACCTTTTCTTTCTGATTTTTTTCTAGTCTGTTATGGCTGTAGTTGCTTTTTTTATTTAATGAAGGATAATTTCTGTGCTTTTTTTTTTTTTTTTTTTTTGTGTGTGTGTGTGTGTGTGTTTTTTTGTAGCCAACAGCATCAAATCTGGATCAGTTTGTTAACTTTCTGATACTAGAGTGACCAGACCATGTACAAAACAATGATTTGGTTAATTTTGTCCAAATGTAACTTTAAAAAATAGCGACTTGAAAACATTTGTATTGATGGCCACAGGTATACATTGTACAATCCATGCTATACATATATTTATAAAGATGTAGAAGTAGAGTTCTCTAGCTTACTTCTCGGTAAATCTGGGGCTTAAACCATTGCTGCCTTTATCAGTCGCAGCTATAAATGCAAGTCATGGTAAACAGCAATCAATCCTAAAGGGTGCCTAGTATGCCTAATATCTGTGCTGAGCACACACATCCCTACGTCAGTGCCTAGATATGAGAATATCTAAGCCACGCTCCAGTTACAGAGTTTTATATGAACTATCCAACCTCCTTGGGACAGTAGCCCCTGACATAGTAGGAAATAATTTCTAGGACACCCCCAGAGTGAATTCCGGGGAAAAAGTGTGTCCCAGGGCTTAGTTTTCACTGCAGAATAATGAATTACCAAACGCAAGAGCAAGCAGCGCTAGTTAACTAACCTCAGTATGAAGAACCTTCACCCTTAGTAAGTATGAAGGACTTTATGTGCAGATAATAGCTGTAAACTTTCTAGTTGGTAAATTATTAAATAGACAAATCAAGAGGAGTTTGGAAAACTTGGCTTCTAAATATCTCTTTGCAGACCAAGATTTGCTGCTATTCTATTCTAGCGCATTGAAACAAGCAGCGTCAGTTCATTGTTATCAGTACATTGATGCTAGTTGATTCTCCACCATTTCATGAACAGGCATTTTGAAGACTGGCAATAAGACAGGAACCATTTTTATGCAAGCAATCAATTTTCATCTATATTAGGCTTTTAAAGGCTGCTTCTTTTTTCTCCTAGCCTATTTTAAATTGGGCAAATAGTTGCAGAACTCATAAAAATTATTACAATATTTCATCTTAATTAGCGTTTGGTAGTGTCTCAGCACATACAGAGCACTGATTCAGCATAGGCCCAGAGAGCAACATATTTGCTGGGTTTGGAATACAGCTTTAGTTAGGAAAAATCACTCTGAAAGCTGTACTTAGGAAGCAAAATATATGAGTTACTGTCTGTTTATCTGCTCAGGACTGAAGTCTGCATCTGCCCTTTCAGGTTCTCCTCAAGTCCCACTCAAATCGTGTGTTTATGCTGCAGCTTTCCGGAGTGTAGCCACAAGATGGTTAACGTGGAACAATTCATAAACATTACGCCAAATCTTTAAAACATATTAACATGGTTGCTTCTTTTTTTTTTTTTTCTCCCTCCAAAACTAGTTGAAGTAATTTGGAAAAACTAGTAAACCTATTTAACTAGTAAAAACAATTTCATAAGATGCATTATAATTACTTAATGACCTTTAAAGTGGGAAGAATTTAGGGTTTATGTGTAGGAAAAGATTGTTCTTTGAGATAAAAATAAATCTAATACAATTTAACAATTATAGCATATTCAGATTAATTAAAAATCATTCTCCCTGAATTCTTATTGGCCAGGTCACTTGAGAAAATCACTGAAAATGAATTTCATTATGTGCTATCAGAATCTTTAACTATTTTTGCAAAAGCTGTTTTTCTGATGACATTATATATGGTTTTTCACACTTACTGTCTATTGTCTTGTTGCCCTGCATCTGAATTCCATCTTCACTGTCCCTGACTTTTTATCTGGGAACAGGTTTGCATAGTCTCCATGATTTCAATCACAGCATAGGTAAAACTATGTTTCTGTAAAACTACTCAGATATAGCTCTGTGAGCTTCTGTGAGAGTATAAATTAAGCAAAACTATTTGCCTAATTAAGGCTTCAGACCCTTTAGAAATAAATTCTCTATAGTTTATACAAAGCGCTGTACACATCTCCAGCAATTGCATGTAATTAAAAATAAGTAATCCAGGGACAATAAACCTTAGTAAACCTTAACTGCTGGTAATAAGCTAGAAATAGATATTTCTAAAACATGTGTTTTCCAGAATGTTAGGAAGAAAAAAATATATTTTACAATAAAATTATTTTAAAATTCTGTTAAGATAAAATGCCTCAAAATCTGCAGTACAAGCATAGTGCAATGCCACAGATAGAACAACTTAGGACCAGAAAGTGTCTCCTTAAGGTCTCAGTTTTTGTATTTCAACTAAAAATGTGAAGTTTGAGATACCTATAAGATCACAGATTGTCTGCTATTGTATGCATTTATCTACACAGTGGTTCTGGTTTGAGCTGACAGTTCAGTGCTACAAATAATAAGTGCACTAATTGTTATTATTTGTACTAAAAAGTTTTAAAGTTTCCAGGGCAGTTCCTATAGGTCCATTTGACCTTGTGCTGAAACTGGATTTTTTAATGCATTCACCAGAGCTGCACCGTTCTCAGAGGCAGAATTTGCCTGCCAGCAGCTCATTGACTTTTCCAGTCTGTAGTAGTTCTTTCCTCCTTTTCCACTTTTCCTTTCATCTCTTTTTTTTTTTTTTTTTTTTTTTTTTTTTTTTTTTTTCTTCTCAGTGTTTTACTCATATAAATGCAGGTAAATATATTTTTCTGTAGCCTTTATTATCTTTAAAGCCTTCTCACTTTTTCCAAAGTAGATACTTTCTCCAGATTGCCTGCAGGCTGCACTTCATGCTAGAGTTGATAGGTTCTCACGCTTGCGGTCTGGTGACAGACAGGAACCTCTTCAGGTAATGTCCCAAGCAGTACCAGTCTTCAGCACAAGTTCAGTGCCTGGGATAGCACAGAGTTATCCTGTGGCAGTGCCCCAGCACAGAAACTGTCAGCGGTGTCTTTCATTTCTTGCTCCAGCCTGTTCTGCTTTCTTGCGGCCGTAGCAAGAGCCGTCACACAACGGTGCTTGTGCCTGAGCGACTGCAGTTGAGATGAGAAGTTCAGGAGCTGCATAGCGTCTGCACTGAACATTACTTTTTTCAAGAAAATACATCATTTAGTCATCTGGTTTCCAGAGGTTGACTCTGTAATTTGCAGCAAATATCTGTCCAGGAGATTTCTTGCTCGTGTTACTTGTTTTGTATAAAATGGTTAGTTAGATGTTACAGGCATTTCCTGTGACAGTCTCCTCAGTGATTTAGGCTAATGTGATATACCTACTTTATTGCACATGAACATTAACTTTTCAGCCAGGTGTGTATTTAAAGATGAAAATATGGAAATGGTAGTCATAATTCTCTATATGTAGAATGTCAAATTTTAAAGAACAGAGACTGGCTAAACATCATGTTTGATATTTTAATATTCAGAAAAGGCAAAAGTACCAGTTGGTTATCAAAATTGCTGAATTAATGATGTGGAAGAAAACAGCTGGGGAAATACAAGACTTCCAGAAAGGACAACAAAAAAGCTCTCTTGGAGTTTTTTTTACCACCCCCCACCCCCCCCACCCCCACTTAACCTAAAAAGAAAATAAGAATTTAAATAAATTTAAAAGTCTTTAAAATATTTTATCATTAAGATCTTTTAAAACAGCCTTATGTTACGTTAATTCAAACACATAATCTGGTACTTGTATGTCTTCTAAAGTCTGTTGCAAGAGCTTTTCGAGACATGCACACATACAAAAATGTCTCTTGCTGGAAAGACACAAAGACAAAGCAATTTTGTTGTCCTATTCAAAAATTCTGGTTGCCTTTTGCAAAGCTGTATGCTTGGCCTTTTCCCCTCAGAATTCTGGTATAATGATAAATTATGCAGCATGTACAGAAATTGTTCTCAAGCCTATTTTAACAGTCCTGATAATATATTTTTTAGGTTTCCTCTACGCTCAGAACAGTACCAAACGCAGCATTAAAGAGCGACTTATGAAGCTCTTACCCTGCTCGGCTGCCAAAACGACATCTCCTGTTACTCAAAGCAAGTTTTATTTTTCACTTGATTTTTTTTTTTTTTTAGGTTTGCATGTGTCAAACGTTATACTTTCACTAACTGCTCATCTGAGAGACAAGCTATCTGCTGAGGAAATTGTATGGTCTGCTGTGGTTTGACAGGTAGTGATGAACAGCTCTGGGGGCTGCCAACCCGTTTGTTCATGCTCAGCAAGGTACCAGTGCCATGGACTGCCCTTAGGAGCTCCTGGGTCGGGACTCTGCGAGCTAGCTGGTGTTTGCTGGTTCGGTTAAATTTTTGTTCTCAATGTATTTGAAGAGTGGCATCTGTTGGAATACACGTGTGCATATGTCTGTGTGTTTTTGGTGTCCAGTACGTAGGATAGTACCAGCAGAGCTGGCCTGAGAGGAGAGGTATGGGCTCTGCAAATTTTGACTACGTAGCATCAAATCATCTAGGGAACAGAACCTAATATGTGTGCCTGAAACAAAAATAAAAATGAGATTGAAAACAAAATAGGTAAGTGTAGAGGTAAAACACGCTAACATTTCTATTAATGTTTTGATCCTATCCTCTCAGGAAATAAAATCCCATATACAGATACATTACACATCGGTGCTGTACATATGTAAATACATACCTAGAGATATATTACAGTAATATCTTCTTCTGTAAATTACTGATAGTTTTAAATAACTGATCTTAAATTATCCCTGTGGATCAAATTAAGTCTAGCTTAATTCTGGATGCTTATTTGAGCACCTAAAACCAGAAGCTGAGTGGTGCCCACTCTTCCTGTATACTCTTCTCGAAAAAGCAAGCCAGTCAACCAAAGGCCCAAAACATGTCCAAGAGCAGCTACCTGTCTCCAGGGATTATAGAGCAACCTGCAGCCACCTGGCTGCTAACTTAGGCCTCTTATGTGAGTGCTTGGAGTTAGGCGGATAAGCTTTCATCCTGCTTTCCTGCTTTACTTTATTCCATCTTTCCTCCATAAAGAAGACTGTGGTCTTTTCTTTCCTTTATAAATTATTTGAGAGCTCAAAGATGAGAAGCACTAAAGATGTGGATATGCAGGGACCACTTTCATGGTAGCGTCAGTTGATGTGCTTTATTTCAAGATAGGGTAGCTTAAAAAGGGCAGTTACTGTAGTCACAGCTGACTAATTCATCAAGTAGAAGTTGTTTTCAACTAAATGATCTGAGTATAGTTATTCCTAGAATAAAAAGGTGTTGACGGTTTGATCTCTCTATTTGAAGATGTTTAGAAAGCAATATGTTCTTTTTTCCTTGCATATCTCTATGCAACCATTTTTTTTTCTGATCAGGCAATACAAATATATTTAGAATTAACCTTAATAGATGACCATGAGGAGCTTGCATTTTCTTGCTGAAAGTGTGTTACAAGCCAGAAGGGAAGTCAAACTCACATCAAATGTTTCATATTTGGGAACCAAGTAATAAAAGGAGAAATACAGTCAGCATTTTGCTCTGTGTTGTCGTCATTAATAAAATGCTGCATTAAAATGAGAATATTATTGTTAACACACAACATTATTGTCTAATTTTGACATAATGTGCTATTTAATTTCTGTTAGCATAAGAGAAACCACATTGTAATGTACTAGGAAGTCAGAAATACCTACCATGATAAGGTGAATTCTTCAGAAATTTTAAAGGATATATTTTTAGAACAAGAATTTTGTTTAAAAAAGATTGTAACGCCTGAATTTCCATCTCTATGCTTGATTTGCTCTGCTTCTTTACTTAAATACTAAAGTGAATATTTAAATGCTAGAGATGGGACCAGACTCAAGAGTGATTTGGGAAGAGAAAAGGGTGTTTATCCAATTATTAAATGGAAAGGGGTTGTATATACCTCAAGCGTTGTTCAAGTAAGTACATGTGCACAATTTTAGCACTTTTGGACTGAAGCCTGACTTTGGATGTGCTTTTCTAACTACCATTATGGTTTTTTTTTTTTCTTGCAGTGATTTTTTTTACCACTTTGTCATTTGATTAATTGTAAAATGTTTCTCTCTTTTGACTGACATACTTTAGTCTTCATGCACAAAGAGTAATTAAACTTTTAATATTCTTAGGTTGTAGAAACTAGAGAAGAAAAAAAATGTAACAAGACAAATTATAACTTTTTATTAATGCTATAGAAAATTTAAAACTTCATTTGCAAAAAATGCATTTTCACATAGTTTCACTGCATATTTAAAAGTTTAGAATTAGCTGTAGCCAAATGTGTGAAGACAAAAAAACAAAAGGTGAGAGTGACTGATGAACACCACAATATTTTATTCAGGATAGTTGGTGATAGTTCATGGTGATCTTATCTGTGGATTATTTGTATCTGTAAGAAACTACAGAAACAGTGTGTGATAAGACTGCTACACTGAATCTTTCCATCAAGCAGAAAGCCATCATCACCACTGTTCTACACTTTTACCAAATCATTAAAACAAAATAGAAATGTTTATTACCAAAGTTATAGCAGACGTGGTGCTCAATATCACATTATCTGAGCTGTATCTCTAGCCTTGCAGACACTATGTGTACTCATTTAGCTTCTTGAAAAGCTTATAGATGTCTCTGTAAATAGCCAGATGTTTCACAAATGGATGCTTAAGATCATCTTTTCCAGTTAAGTTCTTATATAGCTAAATAGTAGGCATTTAAAATCACAAATAGCTGTTGGCATATAAGACAGCATGGTCTTTGCAACCATATCATATTTATTCTCAGGTTGATTCTTTAGTCAGTTGGGTGTGTACACTCAGTGCTGACTCAGAGTTGCCCACCCCCCGCCACCCCCCCCCCCAAAAAAAAAAAAAAAAAAGAAAAAATTATCTATGTATCTACATCATGACATTGTAATAGTGACTTTAGGGACTATATCACAAACATAAAAGAAAAATCAATTAAAAACTTAAGGGAAATATTTTTATAAGAATCTTTTTAGTTCTAAAATCATCTGAGATAAACTATGAAAAAAAAAAAAAGAAAAACTTGGTATAACATGTCTGTGAGCCAATACTCAATGGACATTCTAAGATAAGACTAGGGGTGATACTGATTTGGAAAATACTTTGTGTCGGATAGAACAATATCAAGCTCAGTTCCTCCTACAGTGATTCTTCTCTGTAATGCTTGCACAGATGAATAATGACTTAAGAAGAGTGAAAGTACAGGCTTGGAAAAACGAACATGTCTCTCAGAGGACAGTCACGAGGTGCAGAGTGTTCTTGAGGTTTGCAGTCTGGTTCAGTGATGAGGTTCACATTTTATTTTGTCATCTGCAAGGAAGTCCCTTAAATGGTTAGAGCTATATTTCTTAGTCCAATAAATCTTTCTGCATCAATTGTAAGCTAAAAAGTTTTAAAAGAGACAGCTTTAATGCATAAAATAAATACCCTCAAAGAAAGCTGTCAGTAGAAAATATGTTCAGAGAATCAGGTGTAAGAAGTCATAAAACCTTTAAGAGGCTCATTTTTATAATACCTCATGTCATGCCTTTTTGGTCTCCTTGTGTAATTACAACTATTATGTGACTCCTGTTAATTTTAATCTTTTAAAGGTGAAAGCAGCACTTCTTATACATTTGTCAGTCAAATCGTCTGAAATATTTTGCAGTTCGCACTGCTGAGGTACCTATCCTGTCTTGAGATTTAGCACAGGAGGTTGTAAACGAGAAGTAAAATTTGGAAACCCCACATCAGTTAACATTACACGTGCATATATAGAATGACTATAGAAAACTGATAGCGTATGCAAATGGCTATGTAGTTTATCAAAAATATCTATTTTTGCTTATTCCTATGTACGCATTTCAATTGTCTAAGTTTATATATTTTCTGCAAAGCAAAAATAATTCTTATAGTAAATATAAAAGTAATATATATATGGCATACTGACAAAGTAATTATACTCACAAATCTGTATACATGCTCTAGCTTAACACATGATTGGATTTTGGAGTCTGCATCCATGCTCAGAATACAGGTGTCTGCGCAATTATAAGTGCTTAACTGAAATACAAGCTGTATTCAGCACAGTAGCATTTAGGAGGTGCAAGGAAGGTGTGTTTTGCACTGTTCCAAAGGTTCAACTGGAACAGTAGTTTGATAAATTCGGTCCAGACATTTACTGAGAATTTAGCAAGCAGTTTTATTTATTCTCCCTTCTTCTATTTGATTACAAAGTAGAAGGTCCTTAGTTCCCTGGGAAAAAAATATTCATGTTTTAAAAAGATACACTCTAAAGGTTGAATCCATAAAATGAGAATCAAGCAGCTGAATTCTATTCTGGGCTCTTTCGCAGGCCATTGCTAGTGGCTTAGGAAGCCTCTTAGACCCTGGCCCTGCAGTGCCTACATGTGAAGTCTGCTGACCTGACATTGCAGAATACTGGTTTCTCTTACATTCAGTTAAGCCACCCCAAAAAATGGGAATAGTGGATAGGTAATCTTTTGCTCACCCACTGCATTTATGACCTAAACATTCATTCTCTACTGAACATTCCCAGCCTGTGGGTCCCAAATTTTTGACAATTGTTTTCTTCCTTTTCACACCTTGAATACTTCTTTGATCCTTACTTCCGTAAGATGAGTGCCAATAGCAACATCTCGTTAGCAAAATATAAGACAGAGTCCTACAATTTTGTGAAGATTTATCTGAACTGTATATATACTCTTGTGTATATATTTTCAAAGGTTATTGGATTTTTTTTGTTTAATTGAACCATATCTCCTTTTGCCAGATTTTTCCGATGCAGTTGAAAGTTATTAATAATGCACTGTAACAGAACAAAACTAGTGATCTCAAACTGTAATTTTATTTTAATAGAGTATTTTATGAATGTGTTCCTATGAGAATTAAACTAAACACAACTAGCTTCTAAGGCTGTATTCTCAAGCTCTGATGAAATAAAATGTCCATACTTTGCCTTGTAGAAGTGAAAAATTCTGCATGCTTGACTTGGCTCTAATTAGATTTCGATGCAGATCCTCCAGCTCTTATGCCAGAAGAAGAAAGTGATTTGGTTAAATTAGTCCTGAGTATTACAGAAGCTATGTTTAATGGTGGGAATGCTTAAACGTATATGTGCATATTTTTGATCGGGCACGCACCTGGTAATCTATATGAAATGTCCTTACTGTAAGTTCATTTAGTTACAGTTGTACTAAACTTTCATTTTTAAAGCTCTACCTGGAATAAATGTATGGCACGCTCTCATTTCTTTTAGGGACACATCCATCTGTAATCCTTGAAGTCCTCATTCTTATTCATCTAATGATGAGGTCACTAAAGTCCATATATTTTGCATGCAAAATGCACACCATGAAAAATCATGTTTGCCCTAAAGGGTGCTTTGCACCATATTCAAAGTACAGAACACCATTGAATGTGCAATATCAACCTTACACAGTTTCCAAAGTCCAACTTCAGAATAAAAGAAAAACACTAAAAATTACAGGTTAATGTAGTGGATCCTTGTTCATTAACTAGCCAATGGAAAATTGCTGGTATTGTGGACACACATGGTGAAAAATTATTACACAAAATCGCTTTCTTTCCTCAGAGATTTGTAGAAACCGAAAAGTCATACTATGTGGGCCATGCATGTTCTTGTAAAATATCCACCTTTCAGTTTATTGTTATTTATACTAATGTGTGATAATATCCAGAACACTGGATCAAAACCTATGCTCTGTGCTGTGTACATGCACTGAAACAGGTTCCCTTTCCCAGTGAGTTCAAAATGAATGTTATTTGTCTTAAATGCTGTCAAAAGAACTATTCTTTACAAAGAAAGTCCTTAAACAATTTTTTTTTTTCTGTGAGAGATATCTGTGCATCCTATATTTGTGTTAAGCTTTTTTCCTCTGTCTTTTCTATTCTGCAGACACTGTAGAAGATGAAATGGAAATGGCCACAGTACGACATAGACCTGAAGCTCTGGAACTGCTGGAAGCACAGAGTAAATTCACAAAGAAGGAACTTCAGATCCTATATAGAGGTTTCAAGAACGTAAGCATTGTCTTTGTGAAAATATCATACATTTCTAGGAGGATAGGCTAAGGCAATGTCAGTAGTAGAAAAAGTGACAGTGAAGCACAGTGGAGCTCAAGGAGTGAAATATTGCATGTGTGGACAAGTGAGGAAACATCGAACTTGCCACAGCTGGGCTGTTCAATATTCCAAAGATGCAGTTGAATTAGAAAGCAGTACTTTGATCAAGAAAAGACTGAAAATAGTGTTGGGATTGCATTAGGGGAATTTTTGGTTAGGTGCACAACAGTAGATGATCTCTTCACTCCTTTCTACCTTCACAGATCTATAGACTTGGCAGCTCCATTTATGGAATGTCATTATTTGCGATTTACTGCTGATATATGAGCTCTGTTGGCAAGGTCAATGTTCCTTCTTTGGCATGAAAATAATTAGAATTTGGCAGGAACCCCCCCCGCCCCGAGGGCTCCCAGTGCTCCAGTGCAGTATATCTCCATTCCCAATGCGGGCTTCCTGTCCTGTGGTCCTGGGCTCGGTGCTAGCATGTGCATGGTTGGCCCTGCAGGGAAATAAGGTGCAGAAAGATTTTACTAAGTGCTATTAAGTTCTGGCAGGACTGGACCTCATTATACCCAAAGGAATAGCTGCCGCTGGTATTGCTAATGCTGTAGGCAAAAAAAAAAGCTCCTTCATAATAATAAAAAGGAGCCTTTTCTTCTATTATCTTTCATGTGATTTACACTTCTATATGATATTACATGCAATTAAAGCTGGATATAAAATATCTGGTATTTTAAAAATTGCATAACAATTGGATATCAATTACTAACAAATCTCGAGTGTAATGCTAATCTGTGTAATCAGCTATAAGTACTTCAGCTTTCCAGGTACTAAGTATGCTACTCAGCTGAAGGCAAAAATAAATTTTAGTGCATTTATCACCTTTTGATCTGTTTTTTCTTTTGGCCTCTGACGACATTTACTATACAAATGAAATTGTGTAACAAAGCGTAACAGTGCTGAAAACACAGTGAAGCTCGGTTAAGGACTTGGATAGTATGTTTCCAATAACTAGTAAAAGAAGAAATATAAATTTTAGAGAAGTCTTAGGTATCAGATATTTTTTAGTGAATGAAGACCATGCAAAAAGAATTTTAAAACACATTTTTGTTGAACTCTCGCAAGGCAAGTAAAGTACACAGTCGTTTAACATGTCCTGGCTGTGTATTATCCCCAGGACCAGGAGGTATATAATATTTGTCATTTTAGTGATTAACAGTGATTGCTCTTAAAAGCTTTTCATTTCCTCAAGGTATTAGAGAACATTCCCTTGTTAATGACAATATTCCCTAGGTATTGCAAATCATGAGCTAATGTCTCTAATTATGGAAAGCAGAAATGTACTAAGTATAGCAGTTAAAATTTAAGAATAATCATTTTTAGTGTCTCAGAAATTAAGGTCCTTGGTATTTGTACATGTAAAATGAAGTATGGAAGAAGAGAATAGGTTTTGAGGAAGTATTTTAATTGATTATCATCATACTATCTTTTTAAAAGGGAATTCTGTCTCCTTTTATGCTATTGTGTTCTAAGATGGATTACCTACATCAAAGCAGTTTTGATGATAATACACAGTAATGCATCTTTATTCAGGTGTGTCATTTCCTTATCAGCACATAGTAATCCAATATACACAACTGTAAATGTCTTTGAATATTTAGAACTAATGAGCATGAACTTCAGTTTTGTGCATTCAATGTAATTGCAAGATTATCAATTACTTTCAAAAATGCTTTGAAACATGCCTAGGGCTGATGTCTGTTATAGAAGTGAAGCAATTTAAAGCAGTAATCTTTAGCCCAAGAGTTAGAATTCAGAAATGGATGATTTCAGAAGTTGCAGGTGAGTTTGTTTGTTTTGCTTTGTATGAGTTTCTTCTGCAAAGCTTGGTGCTAGATCACAGTTCCCTAATCTCCTAGGAAAACGGCCGGGACAGGTCTGTCTCAGCGGTACCAGCATGTTGCCTGGGGGGTTAGTCCATCTCTCGTATCTCCTGTTCGGTTTTTATCAAACGCAGCTGAGCCTGGGTGGCTTTGCAGTGCCTCCCACGGTTTGGGCTCTGCACAGCCTCCCCCGACGCTTCTCCACTCCTCAGTTTGTCATGCCTCAGGCCACCTGCCTTGCTCGTCTTCCTTCTGGTCCCTCTGAACACTTTCCTGCCAATATCTCCCTTATGTGCTTTGCCTTCTGCTTAGCCAGTCCTCTCTAAAGGAGATCTTCTGCACAGAAAAGACTTACTGGCACACACACAGAGAATCCTTAATTTAACACTTTCCAACCTGGTACTGAGTCTACCTTTATGCTGCTTGCCTGTCGCCCTATTTCTCCAATAGCAATACAAAACAAGCTAAATTATGGCAAGGATTTAAGATGCTGTAGCTCTGCTGGTGTTACACTGCTATTAAACTGTATCTGCCATCTCCGGCAGTGCAATGTCCCTCACTGGCATTGCACAGTGCCCGGACAGGGGCTCGGCAGAGCCGGGGTGCTGCTGGTGGAGTAGATGGCATTCAGCTGGCACCGCTATGACACGGGCTGTGCTTAATTCAGTGGAATTCTGCCCGGGACAATCCTGAGCCTGTATTACTGTTATATCGCCAGTGAACCGCAGAACAAATACTGCTACATGTTTGCCCAGCTGATCATGTGCAATCCACATGTGGAGGTCAAGCTCCTTCAAGTGTAGCGGTAAAACTATGCTGATACGGAAATGCTCATTTCACAGATAACACCTTCCCCTCTGTAAAACCATAGGTTGCCCGTCACTCTAGAGAAGGAATGGATGGTAACTCTATCCTTATATAAGGGCTGAAAATTTAGGATGTCTTCCACAGTTAGATTGCAGCACTACCATAAGAAAATGCCTCTGGAATAATGTAAGTAGTAATAACCCTGATGACAAAGCTGGAAGAAATAGACTATATAAGATTCCATGTATACATACATACTATGGTGATGGCATATAGGCAAATAAATCATATCTTTCTGAAGAACTCAAGTATCTCCATATTATAATATTTAGTGTTTTAGATGTGTCAAAAAGTACTGAATAAGAATAGTGAAACTGTTTTTTGTGTGTGTATGTGTTTCCAATAGGCTTTCTAGTCTGTACATTTTTTCTCTGAAAAGCTAGACTGGCTCCATTTAAATTAGTAGTATCCTGTTTTTGACGGTGGTCGGCAGCTGAGACTCTGAGAAAGAGCAAGAATTCCCCTGGCCCCTAGTGACAGGGCTTCTGTCACTGGCATTCTGTGACTGAAGTACTTCCTGGGCTGCGTCTGTATTTTACATGCTTTTGCCAACCCTTCTCGCATAAACTTTCATAATTACTTTTTGAAGTCATTAGCGGATTTTGACATCCACAACATTCTGGGAGAAATTAACTCCAGACTTTAATTAGTTCTTCTGTGAAAAATAACTGATCTCTATCTCAGACCTATTGCTTTTCCTTCTCATACTGCTATGAAAAAATGAAAATGAATAACCATTACCTTATTTATTTTCTCGAGGACATGCATTGTTTTGCATACCTCCAGCACGTATCTTATTTAGCCTCTTCTTTTCCTAACTGAACATTTTTCTCTATATATGTTTCATTATATGGAACCCCTTTCAGCCTGTTGCCTGAACCCCTATAGTTTCAATGTGTCTTTTCTGAGATGGGGATGACCAAAATGTTACACAACTTACATCCATGTATTTATTATTTATGACTTTAAGTTACTTGCATATACTTCTGCTTGACTTCATACAAGAAAATGAAAAGTATTACTGTTTTCTTTTTTTTTCTGGAGTCTGAGTGACATTTACAGAGTCTGTTTTACTCCATGTTTTTTATTTAAACAAAAATAAAAAGGCAAACCTTTAGAGATATTTTCATGGATTTGTTTTATCAGTGCAGGAAAATGGCACTCAGAAACCAGCCTGTAGTTGAGGCAGTGGGAGCGCAGGGTCTCAGAGAGCATCGCTGTGTACACATACTGACCTGAAAGCTTTGCAGAGTCTTTCAGATTGCACCGTACTATGGCTGATGTTCTAGGAAGCAAGAAGTATGATTGCAGAGAAGGCCCAGAGAGTGCTAAATTGGCTGTTTCAAGGATAGCTGTTTTGCTAGTGGCTAAGGTCAACATTTAAAAGACAACAGGAGATGTACTAAAGAGAATGCAAGAAGTTGGGAAAAGAGCCTAGAGATGACCTAAGCACTGTTATATGGAGAAGCACCAGGGGAGGACTCATGCCTGTATTCAGTAATTTAGCCATTTTAAAGCTTTTATGTTATCCTTGAAAAATGAGCTTAACAGAAGTCCTAAGCCCTCCCCAGACTCAGAAGGTGTCCCCAGCACTCTGGTTTTACAGTGTTCCTGCGCTGTGGTTGATGAATTGTTGCTCAGCTGCCATCACAGTGGGACCTCTCCATTTTGTATTTGGCTTCCTGTCATCTCGTTTCTTGTAAATTGAAATCGTGATTGCTGCAGTTATTAACCTTTCAGACCAAAGGCTCTGTGGCAGGCCTAGTACAAGTGGCACTTCACAATAAATTGCCCAGACTATCACGCATGTGCTCAGCGTGTGGTCTTGCTTTCTCTTTCATCCATTGATAGATTTCTCACAGTTTTAAAAATGTCTCTGAGCTATTGCATATTTCTATTTTTAAGATACTGAGACAATGCTTTTGCTGCATGCAAGATACTCCTGTGTTAAACTTAAATGTTAATGATCTTTTAATTTTGGTTGAGTAATCTCGTCAAAAATTTTGTGGAATGCTATATTAGGAAACATCTAGATATTCATTTAAACATGAAAAGATTTTTGAACATTTGCCTCACCTTACTTCATACCAGAGAAGGTGCAAATTGAAATTACGCATATGTTAAAATGTCCCTGGGTACACACTGCAGCTTTAAATGGGGAGCTCTATAATTGTGACATTTATGGAAAAACCAATGTTTCTAAGACACCTTTCTTCCCTATTACTGTTGCGAAATGAGGCAAACAATAAGAAAATAATGGTACACTCAAAGATAGGTTTTTCTCATCATACCATCCATCTGTGTAAGAAGAAGTGTGTGCAGAACTCAAAACACGCTAATTTGTTGGAAGATTTTCCATTTCAATTATTGTTTGATGAAAGCATTGAATTACTGTATGTTGCATTTGTGAGTCTCACAAATTTTAATCAAAGGCTAAACTTTTTACATTGTAAAACTCATTTGTTGGTTGTCTAGATCTTATGACAGTTTTGCATGATAAGATTCAACTATTCTTACCAGGAAAAGTCCTTCCCTTTTGTTTATTGCTCTTTTACTGTCTCACAGAAAGAAAAAAAAAGTGAGGAGAAAGCTTATTTTATCTCATTAAATGTCTTGAGTAAGAAATAAAAACATCAGAATCATGCCATCTGAGTTTAACCATCTTAAGTAAATCTATATATCCAACTGTAAGATTAGTTATATGATATTTCTGATGCAACAAGTTGAACTAAGTGATCTCCAGAGGCCTCTTCCAGCCAACACTTCTATAGTATGAGCTGCTCAAATTCAGATTAAACGTGTCATTTAATAGCCAGGATTAGCTAATTGTTTGGAACTATTGCTGTTTCTATTTTGTATACAGCAGCCTAATCTCTTCAAAACCTCATGCAAGTACAGTGCAGATTTTCACATTCCTCATTGGAAAAAGTCGCTATAATAGACAATATCTGCATAAATGCTTTTTGTGAAAATTTAGGCTAATGTTTGATGTGATTTATGGTATCTAGATGTTGGCATTCTAGCATTAAAAAGAACGCTAGAGACACACAATATCTTATGTTCGCATTAACTGAAAAGGATATCAAATTCAAAGTTTTGATGCTGATCTTTGAAGACCAGTTCTAGACCTCATATGATAAGTGCTTTTTATTTTTTTAAACCTTCCAAAATTACCAGTTAGGCCCAGCAACATGATCTAGAGCACTTAAGTTTAGTACCAGCTCTCATTACAGTCAGCTTATTCAGAGATAGAGCCTATCAAATGCTATTAAGAAAGTATTCTAGATGAAAAGGATCCTGCTTAGGCTGCCTGATCTCAATTGTCAGGTACAAATACTAATCTGAATTCTAGCACCAGTCCAAAGTTTTTAGGTATTAATATAAGGTATTTTCATTTGCTCTTGAGAAAAAAATGATCAGCTTAGAATATGTACCTCTAGGAACAAGGGAGTGGTGTAGTAGCTGGTAGCTAAAGAACTTTCTCATGTAGTGATAGTCAAAAAAAGTTAATGTAATTTATTTTGAAAAAATATATAAATGACACTTAGAAGAGCAAGGTTGATGAAAGTCTGTATCTAGACTGAATAAAAATAATTTTCATACTATAAATAATTTCTATACCCCCGCCTTTTATGTTCATTTGAGATGAAGGCTGGATATATGTTTCGCATTTTGCGGTATGTGCACTGTCTTATGGAAAACCTACCAATACAGCTTTGAGAGTATTCCATTCAGCTGTGTACTGATTACTAGAGATTTGAGATTAATACAAGCTGAAATTAAATACAAAACAAAAGAGCATGATGGACAATGACAGTAGCAAATATATTTCTTCTCCTCACATCAGTATTCCGAGTCTCATTTTGGAATTTTATAGCTTAAATGTGCTTTTCACTCTGCCCTGCAGAGACCTAAGTGGGGGGTTCACTTCACTGCATTTGCCTACAGTGTTGGCTCTACGCTCTGCACAGGCTGCTTGTGGTTTCCACATGGTTTAACAAGTCTGTAGCAGCCATGGGTTGGATAGCATGGGAATTCTGACAAGAGCAGGATCTCTCCAGATGCAGATTTTGTTACTGACCAAACAGAAGAGAGAGACTATAAGATGAGAAATGAGCTGGAGAGTCTGGACTAGTTGTGCTGACTAGCGTGAAGCAACACTCAAACCATCTGTCTTATATCTTTCTGTATGTCTCAATGTAAAAAGCAGGATGTACTACCAGCACTGCTGGGTGGTAGTGCATGAAACGTGTTCTGCTGAAACAGGGCATGGGGTGCTCTACGCCCCAGCAGTGGTGCAGACGGGCAGAGGTTGTATATGCAAAGGAGCGCCAACAGCTTGTCTTTCTGAATAGACTCAGCGATGACACTGGAAAGTGTCCATGGAAAGCATAGAAAATTATTCAGTTTGGAGCATAGGAACATCAAGAAAAAAGAGTGAAAAAGAAGTTCCCACTATTACTAGAAAATCAGATAGTAATGATGCAAGCTGAAAACTAATATTTGCCCATGTTAGAAAACTTCTGTGACCTGCTCAGCCTGAATAATCTAAATAATAAGCAACAGCACAACAAATCTCCAAGTGAGCAAACCCCAAAGCTGGATACCACGTCTGCTGTAAACAGATGATTTCTATAAATCATCTTTTTCTATCTAATGAGATAATTTCTGAAGAAAACTGTAAAATGCACTTACCACAATCCTCCATTTTTAAAAAATGTGGTTATTATTTACTTGTAGTGGCTGCAGATCAAATGTTTTCTCAATTTTAGATGGCTGAAGAAAAAAATTAGAAAGCAATTTTGCCAACATAGAAGTTTGTTTACTGTATTTCAAAAGCACTGACATTCATTTACTCATGGCTTAGAGCGAAATTTTCCATATTTCAGATGGGGCTATGTGAAAATCTTTTAAAAGACTGAGGAAAAAATAATGCTTACATTCATTATATATTTCTTTTGGGAGTTAGTCAAGAAACTTGAAACTTCTGAAACATCATAGAAAAAATGATTCAGAGATAGAGTTTGACAGACCTGGTGTACAGTTGTTAGTCTTCACAGATTTACAGACCTTAAGGCTTTCAGTGAAGGCATTCATTTCAATTAGTCTGCAGTTGCTGGCAGACGCTGGATTCTTCTTTCTTAGGGCTAGTAATGAACTCAGTCCCTACACTTCTATTTAGCTCATGACTTACTGCTGTTCCTGGAGATGCTTTAGCCTGTGTTCACTAGGGAAAAGCTGTCATCTAGTGTACCAAAGACTGCCTTCAAAAGAGCAATTGCTTAGTTCTGAATTATCTCTGAAAATGCAGGTGCTAAGGCACTAATTAAGCACCTCACAAAAATAGTTTGATTTTAATCACCAATGCCAATTACAGTGCAGAGCACTTAATACCTCGAAAGGTATTCTTTAGTCGAGAAAAGCTGTTTTTGTGTTTTGGTGGGGATGTGTTGCCCGATGTTTGTTTGAAACTGGCAATAGCCATTCTCGTGGCTCTGTGGTCTGGCGTATTTTCAGCAGAACTCACATCAAGGCATTACAGCGGTTATTTTGAGTTGACACTTTAGGCACAGTATATGCCCTCTATTCTACCAGCCAGTTATTTATTGTGATACATCTACTGTTAGAACTGTTTTCCGTTTTAGAACTTTAATGAGTATCAATATGTTATATCTGAGAAATACAAATGTTTATGTACCATGTGATTATGCTGTATTCTTTGGCTATACTGCAGCTGCTTTTTGCTGCAGCTGGACGAAGGATCACAAAGCTTGGTACTTGATTTATAAAAAAAATTACTGAGTTCTTGGTCTTGTATAATTGCTAACATTAGAGAAGTAAAATTTGGTGCAATGCATCAGAGAGAATATTACCATTGAAAAATGCCCTGAGTAGACACCTCTTGTTCTCCTTTCTCTCATCTGACCCTTTTTCTTCATGAGACGATTATTAATTCTAGTTGCTACCAACACTGCACAGTGCAAGAAACAGGTTAGCAGAAAATTTTTTAATGAGCTGATTCATCAATCAAGAAAGAAGTTTAAAAAATTCTTATTTTATTTCTTGCTACTGGTTTTCTTATTTGCCAAGAAGTATATATGAAATACCATATTTATGTTTTAAATTTTGTCCAAAGTTATATTCCCTTTACATAGCACTTCTACCAGACAAAGCAGACAAATATTTTCTGGTGAGTATCCTGAGCAGACAAAATTAGAGATAGAATAAATATATTTTCTGGTAATGCTTCTAGATGGTACAGTTCAACAATTTAGGTTCTGAACACTACAAAACTTTAGGTTATAGACAAAGTCGTTTCTGTGCTGGGATTTGTTCTATATTCCAAAAATTTCCAGGTGACTTTGGATCTTTTTCATTATTTTCTGATAATTTTAAATGACATGAGCAGTGTCTAGGTTTTGTCAGAAAATGATAAATGGTGAAAAATGGTGAAATTGTCAACTGACTGGAGTTTCTTTTTGATTTCAACAGAATTAATTTCAGATAAGAAATTTCTTTTCATCTACATCTGTGCAAAAAATATATACTGATAAATCATCAAATAAAATAGCAAATCAAAAGCAGCAAAGCATTAAGTATAAGTCTCCATTCAGTATCACAGAAGATTATGATACATCTTGGGCAAACCTGGATTCTCCTTGGAGTGAAAGTCTAAAATCCAGTATCAAACAAAGCAAACATTCTTTAGATCAGCTGGCCACTAGTGCAACTGCTTTTCACTCAGATTATTTCACTGATTCTTATGTGTCTAACTCTTAAGTAAGAAAATTTATTCAAACAAATCTAATCCTTTATAAAATATACTAATAGGATCTTTGATATGGAGTGTGAGAGAAGAAATAGGAGCCAGTAACACTGAAGGCAGCACGATTCAGTAAAAACATTGGGAAACTAGAAGTCAAAAGACTCTGTCAGATGGAAAAAGCTGCAACCTCCTTTCTGATATAGAAAATATCTGACACTGAAATAGGAAGCACTGTATGTGGTATTTCTAGCAATGAATCATTGGTCCACTTATGTGTCTACAACCCTGTCCAGACCAACTTTACTGCCCCAAAAGAGGTGTCAAGAATATTTTTTACAAGTAAGCTTCCAGTAGCTAGCTATAGTAGCATTTACCTCTGATACATTATCTACTGGCAATTGTAGGTATTGCCAATAGACACATGACATAGACACATGACTGTGCTTGCGATTAAACATAGCTGCAGTGAGTGTTGGATTCAGGTGCCCAGAAAGTGAACTGTAAAGTATATAGAGCTTTGACTCAACAAGTAGGAGATCCAGGCTCAACAACTAATTTTGTTACTGTCCTGCTTGAACAGTCCAGTCCACATTCTCTATTTTGCCACTTTCCTCATTTTTTTTCTTAAGTTGACACTTAATGTGTTTCTCCAGAGTCAGGTTAATGAGTCAATAAGACTCACTGTACAATATTCATTATTATTAATAAAGCTTTAAAACAGGCAATGTTACTTACCTTTCGTCAAATCAAAATAAAAGAGAGTGACAGAATGTAAAACAACAGGGCCCTTTAATATGAAAGGAAGTGCAAAATTAAATTCAGATAGAAGAGAAAAAGTAGAAGAGATTTTTTTTATCGGATTTTAACTCCCCTTATAGATTCACCTGGTTTAGGTACCTACTTGGCACTCTTTGTTCTTGAATTTATAATGCTGTTCTTTTTGGATGAAAATCCTGCCTCTCTCAAAGTGAGTGGCAAGTCTTGATTGTTTTCAGTAGGATATGCCCAAATGGCATGAAGATTTGGGGACTTTATTTGTGCATTTTTTAATTAGAAGAATGCTCACATGAGGATTGCAGAGCTTTACATAGAAAAGTGGCAATTAGGCTGTTGTTCAGCTCCTCCTCCTGGCATTTGCTGTCTGTGATGAAGAGAACCACAAGTTCTTTCAGTCTACCAGACATCTGCAATTTAGTAGTAGTTAGTGCTAAAAGCTTCCATTCCGTGTCCCATAAGGCATGCACATGAGGTAAAACCAAAATATAAATTGTAGTTCTTTTTTTCTTAACTTTCTATCCTTTTCTTACTCAGTTGTTGGAAACTAAGTGAAAACTTAGCTAGTTTTGCAAAAAGTTTTTATTTCAAGCAATGTCATTCTCAAGGAATCTCCTTAAGGAATCATATTACTAGGAGAAATGAAATCTCTGTCTTAAGTATACCCTGTATGATGCATATTCTATTTTCAGATATGTCTGCTTCTCTAGTTATCTTTTTTCTCTTTTTGTTATCCATTATAACTGGAATACGTCTTCAGCTTCCTGTCTCATATGCTGTTTCTCTTTTCACAAATATATCCCAGCAACTATCAATTACCGTTTATTTAGCTTTATTTCAATAGTCAATTCCAATTATTTTGACGTGACAAATTTTAGAAGTGCTGCCAAAACCAGTGTATCAATTACAATTCCACTTCTTAAAGTTATTCAGATTTATGGCACAAAAAATGCCCAGGAAGTTTGTTCTGGCCCTTCCGTGATCGTCAAAACCAGCAACTCCAGTTTTGGCTTCTGGCTTTCATCAGAAGACCTGATCCTGTTTCTGGCAACTTCAGACTCTCTTTTATAAACTATTATGCAAGCAAGCACATTTGTTCTTAGCTTTGCAATACTGCGGCTCCTCTCTTCAGAGAAAATGTTAATAGTCGAAAAAGCAAACTTTCTTAATGAATGATAAATGCACCCTTTATAGTGATAAATATTACAAAATACAAAATTTAAATGATTTCTCAGTGCATTTCATCATAGTTAGCAGCAACCAAATATCAATCCATCTGCCTTTACTACTGAATGTCTTTGAAAGAAACAGAGTACAGTCGCTGTTCGAAAAATACTGAAGACACATGGGTTGGGACACACTTCCAAACCAAATGTCTTGCATGCAGAAATGTGTCCCTCAAATGCAAAATTCTCTGTGTTCTACTATCTTGGTTAAAATGAGAATTTAATTTAGTGTCAACACTAAGTATTGACCCCCGGTTGTCTTTGACATAGAACAAAATCAGATCCTATCATTTATTTTGCTTTACATGCTAAGGTTGCCTCATAAATACATTGTTGACTTTCTCTTTTTTAGATATGATTATTAAACATATTTGATAATGCTAGTGTGCCAAGTCTGATGGCATGAGAGGATCAAACCCTCAGGCAGAAGGATATTCATATGGTTCCTTCATCAGTGAATTTTCTATTTTTCAAGGGTACAGGGAGTTTCTAGGGAAATTTAAAGCAATGATTAGGCTTCTAAACTTCCAGGTAAGAAAAGTGAAACAAATGCTTCATGGTCTTCAAGTAGTGAATTTATCTATACGAAGATATTGCTGTGGGAGATAGTTTATGTCCTTCATCCTGTCCAGGATGTGAATTATGTGAGTGAGTTAGACAAAATTTTCCCCGGGTGACCAGCATTCACCAGCAGGAGGGTGTTTATGTTGCCATCTCCTGTGAGTTTGGGTATTTTGAAGGAACCTGACCAAAAGTGCTAGAGGGCGCGAAAGGCAAATCCTAGAAACAAGGCGAGCATAAGAACAGCCTTCCCAAGAGGCAGAGCACTCTGCCGTTTCTAAAACGTTTACAGCAAACTGCACCTCTCAACTGGGAGCCTGGGCTCTGCTACGTTTCATCTATTTGGAGGTTCCGCCTGCGTGGGAAGTGAGTATTGTAGAATGCCCTAGGGCCAAGCAGGACCAAGCAGGGCCAGGGACAAGCAGGGCCAGACCTTTCACGCCTCCATAAAGCACAGTGTGGTGCGCCTGGGGTGGGCTCTTCAGCTCTCATCCTTAGCCAGGGTGTTTACTGCCAGGGCTAATAATAGGAAAATAAAAATTAAACTTGTTAGCGGGCACTGCTGAAGGAAGAGCAGCCGTGGTGCAAAGGGATGCTGGCAGGTAGCCACCACGTGGTGGAAGCCGCCAAAGTGCTGATCGCCATTTGCTGCGCGAAGCCGCGTGCGCCGGGTGGGTGCCAGCCCCTCGGTTCTGCTCGGTCTTGCTGGAAACCGGCAGATTGCTGCTGCACTAAGGGGGAGCTGGGAAGAAGCTCCTGTTTGTGCCACTGCCTTTCACTAGGAGGCTCAAAATCTTGTGCGCCTTTGCTGTGCCATTGTGAAGTAGTGTAAATTTTATGCCTAAATTGTGGCAAAAAGCTTTATCTGGTGGGAAGAGGCTTGGAGGGAGCTCCTAAACATATTTCACAAATGGATGTCACCAGAGACGATGCCACTTAAACCCACTGACTTCCATGTCATTCCCTGACTGATTACTCTTAAGGCTTGTAAATATATTCAAGAATAACAAGACCATATGATATTCTAATATGTTTTGACTTTAAGACTTAATTTTGCAATTATTGAAAAGAATAGCAAGCTCTTTTAGGGGAAAATCTTCGCCCTGTTGAAATCATCAGATTAGTCTGATTCTAGGCATACTTTTTATGCATGTTTCTGCATTCCTTGTTGCTTGGTAATGATATGCCATCTTTCTAAATGATTGCACAGAATTTTGATTTAAAAATATAAAACAAGAATAGTTTTGATAAAGAAAAGATGCTGTGAAATCTTTTTTATTATACAGAAATCTTAAGAAAGCTGAGAAACCTGAAGAAGAAGGAAAAAAAAAAAAAAAAACACTAGTTCAGTTTCAACAGGCAGGGAGTTAAATTAGTGGTTGTCCCACTTCTGATAGCACTATAAGTAGAAGTGATAATTGAAATTAAAAACACCAGTGATTTTCAATGTAATTGAATTGAACACAGATTATTCTTTAGAGAAAATGAGTGAAAATCCATCAAGATAGGCATAGGTCATTATAAGCATATTCATTCATATATAATGTACATTGTTGAATATATTAGGAACAATGTCCCACAGATCAAAAGAATACTAATGCTAGTCTTCTTAGAATTAAATCTCTCGTACGAGTAATTTCATGGAGTGTGGTTAAAAAAAAAAGCACTTTATATTTTAGGCTTGTAAAGTTCCTTCTGTCTGTGTATCTTCATGTTTTACACATACTAATGTGCTGAGTCTCTCAACACTCCTACAAAGTAGGAAGGGTTTTGCTGATGTACTAATTAATCTTCATTTTACTCCAGAAAGCATTTTTATAGCAAAATTTATCCTAAATTTCTTCATCTGTTACTTTAACTTCTATGCTTTTTATGTGTTTTATTTTAAATAGACGTAGTATAATTATGGAGCATGAATTATGGACTTTGAAAAAGCGAGGGTCGATTTGGCAGGAGGGAAACAGAAAAGTCCGAAAGGGCAAGGTTTTCTGCAGGTATAAATCAGATGATTGACATCAGCAGAGCACAATTATCATAATACCTACCCTATCAAAACAATTATATGAGGGGAAAAATGGACAGAGTCCGGTTCTGGCTTCTGACATATCCAGATCCACATTACTGTGAGTTCTTTATGCATTAGTGCATTATTAATGATACTTAAAACCCATATAAAAATTCATTAAGATCCATGTAAACATAAATGTAGAATATGATTTCAAAATGTTAGGAAAGTTAGCAAAATGTGAATTATTTTGTAATATATTTGGAATTTTTGAATACATAAATTGATTAGAGTAAAAAAAGAGATTTCTATTTCTTTTGCAGCATTTCTGATTATCTTGTGTTGCTCAGAAAACCAACTGATATTCTATGTAAGTGGCATGAAGAATAAGGCAGCTATACCTGTTATGTGGTATACACAACAGGCCGGTAGTAACACTTCCGCTAAAGCAGTGTTAAGAGGGTGCAAACTGTGAAGGGGACTTCCCCGTATATCAGAAGAAAAAAATATTACACTTATTTATATTTAGGGTCTTTTGTGATTTTAACATGAGACGGTACAGTGTGGATTTTTCCAGTAGTCTCAGTTCTCTGGTTTTGTCTGAACAGATCACTGTCTTAGAAAGAAAAAAAAAAAAAAAAAAAAGGAGGTTTTCTTTGAGTCCTAGTGGTTGCCACTTCTGTCAAATCCTGTCAAACAGAGATGCAGTGCCCACTGGTTGTGTTAGTGTGCTCTTCCACTGCTGCAGCCTGCCCTTGCTCACCTTCCCTTTCAGTCCGTGGTCACTCTCACTGGCTATGGCAGTGGCTTGGAAGGCAAGGAATCCTTCCTGCTTTTTTGCAGCTCGTGGATAGTACTTGAAAAAGAATCACATATAGGTTGTGGGAGCAGTCCGTCCTACTGGAAAGCTTCTGAAATTCCTGAAGAGTTCTGGGATGCTAGTGGAGATGCGTCTATCAAAATGACATCAGTTCCCAAAATGAGGCTTTACTTTGAGTTGCACATAGTTTCCCATGCCTAGGAGCAGATTCGAACTGCTGGAGCACGGTGTGCGTTTTGACTTTTCCCCACTCTACATCAGGACTGGGAGCGGGCTGTGCGTTGCTCCCCGCTGATTCCCTTCGTCACGCGCTCCCTCTCCGCGGTGAGGCCTCAACAGTCCATATCACATCTCATTTCTCAGTTTCTTTCATGAGGTCAGTGACAAGCCATTTCACTACAATGTCAGCTGTCAAAGAGCACAAAATTTAGTCATTCCCTACTGGGGAAATGATATATCAGTACCACTGGTTACGATATCTGTCTTTGCCAACACCAGAGACCTCCTACTCTTTTGACCTGGAAGAGGCAGTAATTGGTGGTATATGAGTAAAAAAATTAATAAATAAAGGCAGTGTAATTTAGCCTAGAAAAAATTATGTATTTTTCTTAATAAACAAATGGAGACATTGGCCAAAGAACAAGCAATATGCCTACAGCGCCACAGCAATGAATTAGTAGCCTCTGTGATTGCTTTGAACACACTGGGGACTTGCTGGGTTTTTGTGTGTTACTCTTGCTAGAACTGTGTGGCATACTCTATTGATCTTATATATATATATATATATGTATATATATATATTTGTATATATATAAAAGAAAGTAAAACTCCTGAATATCTTATAGGGAATTCACAGGTTTAGTAAAGATATTGAGGGTCTGATTCACCACTGAACTTCTGCACCTTGATATTCTGCTTTAGTGTAAGGGGACATGAGTTCATCTAACCTGATCTAATTACTAAGCTGACACTGCTGTAATGTAACCTGTCCATTTTCCCTAGCATACATGAGTATTGTCAGATGTCAGTGAAGTACAATTATCATCTTGCTAATTAGGTGCAGTTCCTTCAGTAACTTTTTGGAAGAAAGGTAGGCAGAGGCTGGACTTGTTCCATTGGATTGTAGGCAATAGTTTTGTGCCTGGCCAGACCCCAAAACGGTAGGTGTAAAGATAAAGTCATTTCTCATCCTCTGTGTTGAGTTTGAGGCACCCTCCTGCCAGTCTCCTTTCTACACCCCACACAACTGCTTTGACAAATTGGCTTTTATAGTTGGCAAGCAGAGGAGCTGAAGAAGAGCAGAGAGGTAGAGGAATAATATAATTGCCTGATCAAAGGACCAAAGTGGGTATCTCCTCTGTAGGCATTGCAATTATCTCATACAGGCACTGATTTTCTGAGCTTCCTCAAAGCTCCCATTTGATGTGGAAGTGTTGAATGATAAATCAATACAAAGGAAATTAAATGTTTCTGTCATTCATCTACTTTGAAAAAGAGGTGTTAAAAGCAGGAGTCCAAATATTGACAATGCAGCACTCCAGAAGACTGTGGTTCAAAGCAGCAGTTCAGAGAAATGACTGTCTATAACAGATTAGAAGGACAGGGTTTCTTTTTAGTTAATCTTTAGGAAAAATACCCTCTTGAAGTTTTATTAACACCTAAGTGTAATGGACAATACTATTCTTATAGTTTGATCTCTGTGCTTCCATTGCCTTTGTAGCGTGGCATATGGCAGTTAAATTTTTCCTGTCCCCTTATCTTTTTCCATTACTGCTTCTTCTAGAAATAGTTAAATCAAGGGAATGAAAAAAAAAAAAAAAAAAAAAAAAGAGCATGCATGTTTGTCTGGGATATTTTTTTTCGTTATCAATAAGAGAACAAAAAGATGTTTTGAATCATCTAACTATACCCAAGTTAGTTTTCCCAGTCTTAATTTCTAGCACTTTGTGCATACAATTATCAAATATTTTGAGAGGATTTCTTTAAACAGCTTTTTTGAGGTTGTTTCAGACTAATACATAGCATCTCACTTTTGAGATTTTTTTCAGACTGCATTTGATTTTCTTTTAATCACATCAAACCTTTTTTTTTTCTTCCAAAAACCTTGATTTGTTTGTCCCATCTATTTTGAAGTCCCTTTAGAATCACTTCTTATATATTAGTTGCTCCTGTTTTCTCCTGTCCTTAGTCTTTCTCCTTTGTTTCCCAACAATGTAATCTGAACTCCAGCAGTGCAATGCAAACCTTTTTCATGAAGATCATTTCTGATTTGCATTCTGTTTCTCATTTTAAGGAAAAAAAAAATCAATACCAAAAATGAACTCTGTCTTTTCAGGACATAAGGTTATTCACACTATCTCTCACTTCAGAATCAATAAGCAATCTATTCTTAATAAATACATCAAGGATAAAGTAGATTTATATTTATTATAGAGAAATGGGTTACAGAATAATGAAATCCTTTTTTTTTAATATTACTTCTGTTTGCCAGAATAATAGGCCTCTTTTCATGGCCACTATGGTTCCCAAGGGAGCACTTTTTTTTCTCCTGTTTGTCCTGAGAATTTTTGGCATCAGTGTAACATGATGCTATTGCTAACGCTCATTTGTGCTGGCAATGCTAATTTGCTACCAACTCTCAGAAAGGGGTTTGCTCTGCACATCTCTGACTTGTGCAACAGCACAGGGCAGGACATGACACAAAGTAAGAATGTAAAAAATATTATTAAAAATTAAAAATTAAAAAATATTATTATCTCTTTTCACAAGAGATGCTGTTCTTAAAAGTGAGCTGGGATTTTGGATCTGTTGGATTGGAAGTTTTCAACTGGTCTGATGCCTTCTCAGTTTGATCTTGGATTTTGTCTGATTAATGGGGTAGAATTCAGTGATAACTTAAACTCTGTGAAGAATCTTTTGAAGGTGAAGAATGTTCAGAATCTAGAAAACGTTTTGAGAGGTGGGATTTCAGAGCAGGTGTCTGTCAAGAGGTAGAGAACACAAAAAATGTGAAGAAGGGCGTGATGTCCTCCTGAAAAGATAAAGAGAATAGAGAAAGGTAGGACTAAGAAAGGTAGGACTAAGACAGCCCAAGGAGCAGGAACAGTATGTGAGCTGAGGGCAGAGAAAGCACGCGCAGAAGCAAGCAGGAGAAAGATGGATCTTGCAGCAGCACCGAGTAGCCCGAGATGAGAAGAGTGGGCTTGTGAATCCAAGAGTGAGTGATAGCATGTTAAACACCAGGCATGCAAAGGAGGTGCTTGTAACGTGCTGTAATGACTTTGCAGTGGTAGGAAGGCAAATTAACCTCCACACAAACCTTGACATTGAATTACTGCCTGGATTCCATTATTGCTCTTAGTCTTTTTTTTAATTTTTTTTTGTCACTTCCAGTTTTTCATTTCATTCTCCTCCTTTAACTTCATGCAGTATAACTTCACCACCTCTGCTCAGCCAATTATCCATCGGAATCTGAGAAATATGCATTTTTAATGATCTAGTGGCTTAATCACAACAGCTCTTGGAATCATTAGTCATTTCAGCAAATCACTTTTTAAATGTTACACTGCTTGAGATGTTTTTTTTTTCCTGTGTTTCTTTCATCCTCCCACCCATATTTGTTTGTAACTGCTTACGCTCTTGGCTGTGGGGTGTTCGGCTTTATTTTTCAGGCAGTGTGAGACTGTGCCTGAAGAGCCATTGCCTGAAGAGGAACACTGAGTAGTAGTAAACTATTTTCTGAAGTGAGGTGGCAAAAACCTATTCAAGATATTGAGGGTCAGAGATTTCGGTTTCCAAAGTGGCAGTAGGTAAGATTTATAAGCCTAAATGTCTTTGGACCTAGCCACGTGTCTGTACTATGAGCACTGGCTTGGCTCAGCTGCAGAAATGCAACTGCTGAGCAACAAAACTCATCAGGCAAAAGCTGTTAGGGTGGATGCAGTGGTGACAGTCACCTATCAGCATTGGTGTGGGGCATGATGGGCCCTGGGTCCTTTCTGGGTGAGATCTATCTGTTTTTCTACTTCGTCTCTGGCATGGTGATATCATATAGACATATTTCACCAAAGTCCCTACTTTTTCCATCATTTGGAGGACAATTTGTACCTCATTTTCTTATATCCTCTACTTCTGACATGCTATGGCAGGGAAGAGGAATGGGAATAATTTGTGAACTGAGTGCCTGTAGGCTTGTTCCAGAAAATTTATGTACTGCTTGAATACTGTAGCTGATCAAGAGGTCATTTGAATTCTCTTGTGGTCAGAATTTCTACCTGTCTGTAAGCTAGTCTAGAAAAAAACTCCATTTCAGCTGCAGGCACTGCTGACATTAACCTAACTACTCTTAAGAAAACTTCCTATTTGATAAAGCTTTGGTGATAATTTTGCTGAGTGATTTTACTACACAGCTGATCTCTAGCCATAGGAGATCAGGCTAGGTATATAAAAATGTGCACTTATTAGACCCAGGAAAATATATATATATATATATATTTCTGAATAAAGCTAGATATTTAGTCTAAAAATACTAATTAATGGATATCAGAGTAAAAGAGATGCTATAGAGATACCGTTTGAAATTTGAAAATTACAGAGCAAATTTTAATGAATCTTAAGTATGCAGCTTTGGAAGTAGGGAGTTCAGAAAATTGGATGTTAATTTTCTTAAGCTCAAAAAGCATTAAAGACTATGAACAAAAAATACAAAAAAACAAAACAAAAACCCACAGGCTCCAGAACTTTTTGCCTCAGTTCTCTAACTTACAGCCCTTTGTCCTGATCAGCGTGATTAGCAAATTATCAAGGTCTACTTACCAAACAATGCCTCTCGTCTCAGCCCTTAGAAAGGCTCTGTCACATGCTTGGACAACTTTCCAAGGCTGTTCCACAGTGGAAATTCCCACTGAAATTAAGGGCTATCACAACCATAGCCACACTTGAGTGAACAAAGAAGAAAGCAAAAGCTTTTCCTGGTCTCCAGCGTGAACTCACGAAACTCGGACTGTGGCCGTTGCCCCTAGCTATGTTGTCTGCTACTGCCACTATGAAGGAGGTCCCTCATCTCTACTACTGCCCTTCGAGTAGGCTGCTCTTAGCTCATGCCTTAGCACTAGCCTGAATCAGGCCAGCTCTCTCAGCCTCTCCGTGTATGCCATGTGCTTTCTACCCCGATAATCTTCGTGGACCTCTGCTGAGCTGTGTCCAGTCCAGGATGTCCCCACATCCATCCTAACTTGGCAGGGCCCCCAAGAGCGGACATGGTGTTGTGGCTGCTGCTTTGCCAATGCCAGGCTCTCCTTCAGCCCCATGGCCATGGCTCAGGAGGTGGTTTGTCTTATCTGAAGTCCAGGTGCCTTGCTGGGTATCTGCAACTTGACATCCACTGCGTCCCACATCCTTTTCATCAGTGTTGCTGCTCAGCTAGTCACTTCACAGCTTGGACTGATGCAAAAGACTGTTTTTTTACAGGTTTATAATTTCACAGTTCTTGTTGAACTTCATGCAGTGTCTGTAGGCCCAGATGTTGTTAATAATTTGGCCTATATCATATTATTAAATCAAGTTCATTTATTAAATTCTAATGCAGTAAGGAATTGCCATAAAGATCTGGTCCAAGTCCTGTTTAATTCTGTGTTTATGGAAAAAATAAGATTTCAGTCATAGTAGAAGTACATGCAAAAGGAGAAAATATTGCAAGTCAGAGATAATTAAGTGAATGGAGATAGTGGACATAAACATATACATGAAATGAAGCAGAACATTAATAGGGGAAAAAAAAAAAGCATGGGATAGAGAAGGTGACATATAAAAGTCTATAATTAAAATATATTTAAAATTGTCAAAGCAAACAGTACAGCTTAATCCATCATACAAAATTGTTTATTTTGCAGACAAAAGTCAGAACTTTGTGCTTGTTTCTGCTTCATTTGCTTTCCTACTCTTCCTTTCTCTATTTCTTCTTTTTTTGAGTCTTTGAGTTTGCCTCTTGTCTAAAAGGAGTGTTGATTAGGTGGCAAAGAAGAATCTACCTTCTTAGAAATGCTGAAATAAGACAGCATGAAGCTGGTAAATAATTTACAGGTTTTGGAGTGGTTCGTAAGACCTTGTGTTCAAACTATAATTTCCCAGCAGTAAAATTGCAAGAAGAGAGATCATCAAAAGGCAAAAACATATTTATTATTCTCTGTCTGTTCTTTCTGTCAGTTTATCTTATTTTCTCTCCGAAGGGCAGAGCACTGGAGAAAAACAGCCCAAGATGAACTTTTATTCATTTTTTTGCTCTCCATATGGAACATATAATACATCTTTAATGCAATTTTAAAAGATTGTCAAACAGAAATTTTCTCGACCAAAATAAATTACATACAGCTGGAGGGAAATTGAATGTAAGAAATGGTTTAAATGAGTCTCACATTTTTTCTTTCAAACTATTTAATTATTTTACATTCTTTTATAGGAATTTAATGAAAGGTAAGAAAGATTTTTTTAATTACAGTTGGTACAATAGAATCAAGTCAGCAATAACTTGCCATAAAGCTATGGGGCATATTTAACAATTACAGTATTAAATGTCCTTCATTGAACCAGAGAAATCTCCCAATAAATATAGTGAACCTAGCTTTATGAGTCAAGAATAGAACAGCCTTGGAGGGAAATGACATTGGCTACACATATATTTGGATTAAAATTGTTTAAGAACAGAACTGGTCACAGCCTTACAGCATCGTAGAGGAAAGATCCAAGCTATGGAAAAAGCATCTGAAAAAGCAGTATGTTCCTGGTAGGAGTCATTGCCAAGCCTAGCAGAAATTTAAAGAATATTCCTAAAATATTACTACTGCAGGTCTCCTATTCTTCGAGACCTGTAGGACAAGGTAGGGTGGGACTAGCAATGATGAGGCAAAGAGCTGAGGAAAATGTAAAATATACGGTCACTCTGGGCTCTAATAACACACAATTCTGTGGAAGTTGGCTGCCATTTCAAGCAATGTTTCCTTTAGACAATCTGGGTAAACATGAGTTCATTAAGTGACATTAAAAAAAATAAGGTGTGCAGATCATGTACTTCTCTTAAAACAAGCTGTGTGAGAGCTGCTAACGACACTTTTTTTCGTCATTTATTATGTATTAAGCTTATCAGAAAAAAATTCAAAATCTGAGTTAAAGTTTTTTTTTTCAATTCCCTCAACATGTTCCGAACTTTTGCCAAAAAAAAAAAAAAAAAAAAAAAAGACAGGAAGAATAGAAATAAAACATCACTTCTTTTTCTGAATTCTCAAATACTGCATTGCCCTTTTACACTCCCATTTCTCTCAGGAAGCAAATCTGGGAATGTTGAAAGATATATCAGTATATAATAGGAAGAGGAATTTATGAAATACCTTTTGTTACATTTGTCTTTTATATGGAATAAATACATCATTATATCACCAAGTCTTTGAATGCTTCTTAGAAGCTTTCTTTACTGGACTTCAAATACAAGTAAAAATCATGGTCTATGGTGTGCATTTATACAACTCCAAAAGGCTTCATATTAAAAGACAAGCAGAATAGGAAACCAAATTAGGGACTATAGAGACTGCAGTTCTTATGTGGCTCTGGTAAAAGCAGAGAGAGATGTTCTAGGACATCTTTGCACCCAAAGACATAGTAGTCAGGGAGATCCTGCCTCAAATAATAGATTGCTCCTTACCTGGACTCCTGATGTAAGGTGGAGGTTCTGGATCCATTGCACCTCTCTCCCTGTGCATTGAACAGCTTTGCTATGAGAGGCTGCATGGCCCAGCACATCGGATAGAGCTGGTCCTACGGAGACCTGTGTTCTAATTCTGCCTCCATCCACACCAACCTCTGTGGTCAGGAAGAAATCATCGCCTGCTCTGTGTCCAGGACTGCTCTTTGCCTGGTCAGACACAATTGTCTCTTAATGTGCATTTACACATTCTCAGTTCTGGTGGAGGTCTGATTTTGGCTGAGTTTAAATGATATAAATCAAAGTAATCTTAGATTTACAGATTTGACATGTCACATGACACATCTCTCAGTTAGCTAAATTACGCTATGTTTCTTAGTATAAGTTACCATAACTATAAATATCTCAGTGTTCCTTATTTGATTTGAGAAACATCATGCTTCATCTCCATTTGAAAATATTCCCCAGTTTACAATGAGGAACTTAAAAATTGGAGTCATCAGTGCAAGTAGTCAGCATAGCAATAGACAGAAATGTATGAAATGTGACAATTTGTGTCTTCTCTGTTTCTAGAAATACTTTCCTGCTAAAGAGCTTGCCATTTTTTTATTCTGGTTGTTGTTGTTTGTTTTGTTTTGTTTTCCTTTTCCCCTCTTCATTAAAGAAGAAGTTAAGACAAAAAGAAAGTAAGTGCATTGCCCAAGGTCATCATCTTGGTCTGGCAAACGCAGGACTAGAACTCAGATATCTTGTCTCAGATATTTCTCCACTAGCTAATAAACAATATCCTGCGCCTTCTGTTTCTTTCATCTCCTTACATCAGTCTTTTTCTGCAAGGTCTCCTTTACATCCCTTCATTTTCTCCCTAATCTGCCTGCTCTGTAGCTTGCCGCTTGTCCTTTCTTACACGTTGCTGTTCATGAACAAGAGGTAAAGAGGCAGAAGGATCTGCGAAGCTTGAATGAGATTTTCTGTGGTAGAAAGGGTCTTCTGAATTCCCCAGACAGACCTTTTCAGGTAAAATATGAGTGTGGGTTCTAGTAAAAAGTACACTATACTTTCCTGGTTTGGTTTCCATAATGCACAAGTGATACATATTTATTGTATTAAAATCTGTCTTAAAATGCAAACTCAGACTCTTTTTAAGCATGTTAAACTCTCAGAATCACATACATGATCTTACATATACATAATTTGTCTGAACCAGACTAGGTGGACCTGCTATTTATTTCTCATCTTTTCTTCAGGAATGCCCCAGCGGTGTTGTCAATGAAGACACCTTCAAAGAAATTTACTCTCAGTTCTTTCCGCAAGGAGGTGAGTACTTGACAGACTTAATTAGTATGAGAATGTATGGAGGGTTATGTTTCTTATTAGCTTCTAACTCTTGAGAAACAGTTTGTTGTTGTAACTAACAATATTGGTTGTACCAAATTCTGTTTGAACTTGCACGTTACTTGCTGGCTAGACACATTTAAGGTTACATATTTCAGACTGAAATTCAATGATATCTACGGGAGGTCAGTCTCTAGTTATGAAGTTCCAACTTGAATTTATGTATCTTTGAAAACCAGGTTTCTCTGAGTAGGTTATTTCTGTTTAAAGTTTCGGTGTTTTTCCTATAGTCTTTCATTCCAAAAAAAAAAAAAAAAAAAAAAAAAATCCCTGTAGGAGTTAAAACTGCAGGAGGCAGTATAGTATAGGTATGATTCAAATTCAGTATCAAAGGGAGAAGCCCCATTGACTTTAATGGGGTTCCTCTACTTAAATGAGGGCTTTTATACTACTCTAATTTCCAAGGGTTTCATTAATTTCTTTATCTTCATTATCTTTTAGTGCAGTGAAGGTAGCACAAAAAAAGTGTAACTAACAGAATTTTTGCCTTGAACTGCAAATTTTCTTCTAGCTTGAATTGTTTTCCTCTTTTTTTTTTTCCTCTTCCTTTTTCCATTCTGTTCTCCCTCTTCATATTGTCCTACAGCACTTCAATTCTGCCTCTTCATCTGCTCCCACAGCTCTTGAGATTTGCATGTTTCCCTTGGACTGTTCATAGCTCTTTCTTTTCACTTACCTTTTTTTTTTTTTTTTTTTTACTAATCTTTAATTAGTAGGAAACATGTAACTCTCCCAATTAGTTTTATTTTGAATAAAATCTTAGAAGGTAAAGAGCAGCATTCACTGTGGATTACCCTCACTGAAATCCTTAGCAAGTAAGCACACTGAATAGGTAAGAACAAAA
Source organism: Microcambeva ribeirae (assembly GCA_035222435.1). Taxonomy (NCBI): domain Eukaryota; kingdom Metazoa; phylum Chordata; class Actinopteri; order Siluriformes; family Trichomycteridae; genus Microcambeva; species Microcambeva ribeirae. The sequence continues at coordinate 69,501 of JAYECN010244853.1, forward strand.
GGCTGAGTGATTTGACCTGCCTACTGAATGTTTCTGTATCTAAGTTTTTAAACCAGACTAACAAGTACTCTTTCAGATATCATATTTTTTTAGTTACCCAGGCTTGTGAAAATTGCATGTGATTTACTTCACCTAAAAAATTTACTTCACAAGATTTACTTCACAAGAAAATATGTAAGACTTGTTACACTCAAAATTCTTTATGGCCAAAAGTAAAGTTAAGAATTTATGTAGTATAATCAATATCTTAGGAGCCTAATGTTTATTGGTCCAGATCAAAATGTTATAGAAAAAGAAAGAGTAGTAAAGCAGTTAAAATTGTGTTATTAATTTTAACCCTATATCCTGGTGTCATGCTCACCCTTCCACTCCTGAGTTCTGAGGTTTCGTTCTGGGGTGCTGAGGTTGAGGAGCTGTCAGCATCTGGAGTCCTTTGCTGGGAGGAATATGGTTCATGATTTCTTCTTCCTTGCACTAGGATCTACTTGGGATCATTTTTATGTTTGCTAACTAACAGCTTTTCTGCTTTTCTCTTTCTTTGTGGGTCTTCAGCTCCAAGTGACATTTGAGTTGACTATATAAATACTGTCTGTCTCATATGTTAGATACTGCTGCTATATTCTCTTTGTTCCTCCTAAAATCACTTTTGTCCATTTCTTGGTCTGCATTTCCCTAGCTGAACATTAGTGAGCGGTTTATAGCCCTGCGCCCCATCCCTTACCAGCCTAGGTCTGTGCTCCTCCGTGATGATCCTGTCCCACCAGTTCAAGGTGTCCACTGCCATACCAACCTGGTAGTTCTCTACGCTGCATCATCATGTTAGAGTAATGAATAGCTCATTCTATCATAGAATAACTGCTTGTTTCTGCTCCCTATATGGTCGCTATTTGGTTGCAGCACACAAAGATAAACAAAACAAATTAGCCTTAGACACCCGGTCAATTAGAGAAATTGCAGTCACAGATAAACCAATTAAATGAAAGCTGCAGGCAGGTCCAGAAAAGTTCAGGCAGAGCAAGCCTGACAAGCTGCTGCCTGAGGTCTTGAAAACCCTGTTACCAGCAACGGCGATACAAACTGGGTGAGGCCTTAGGCTCTGCTGAATTGGGCAATCTTTTTCTAGAGGTTTCTTGAGAAGAAGCCTCATGTATTTAATCTTTAGCATGGTGAGGAAGTATCAAATCCAGATAATTCATTTGTTATCTGGATTTTTTTTTTTTCTTAAAAATAATTTCAGAGATCTGAATGAAGATCTTTCAGAAGCTCTTCCTCATCAGAAAGCATTTCATTCTGCTTTCTATGGTCACAGGTGCGCAGTGTAAATAAATACTCTGTATCCTACAGTGTAAACAAATGCACAAACTTCATACAGTTTTGCTCAAAAAATTAGGAAAATTATTCACAGGAAATAGCAAAAGAGCTGATTATCCTCTCAAGTACAACAGCTCACAGTATGTTTCCCATAACTGCTGTGGGCTCAGTAAGACTGGAATCTTTCTCTGTGTGTATATTTTGCTCAATGTGTTTTACATAAAAACAAACAAACAAACAAAAAAACAGTTGTAGGTATTTGAATAAGATTAGTATCAAAAACTTAACCTTCTCAGAGGACTTTGTTAGCAGCAGCTCTCTTCAAAACATTTTGATTTTTTTATGCTGGATGTCTGACTCCCTAAGTAAAAAGAAGCTCATATCTCAGGGCACAGAGTTTTTCAGAAACACTCAAGATCCCATTATCCTAAAAGAATATAGTAAAAGTACAGGTTTCCATAGGAACACAATCTTAAAAAAGCAGAGCTGCTTTTTAAAGTGTCTTGCAGAAAATTTATCCTTTCACAAAAGTCAGAAATTTGTGTCGTCAACTTTGGGAAAGATTTATTTCCCAGTCTTCAAGAAAGCTAATTTTTATATCACTTTGTTTTATGGAACTACACAAGATAAAAGTTTAAAACTTATTAAGTGACTTTTTAAAGTGAATAGATATATTCCAGCATAAGAAGTACATTTTATATAATTACTTTCTGTTATCTTACATCCATATTTGATATTTTTTATTTTTAAGAGACTTAAATACCTTATACAATTATTTTTAATAGGTAATTATTAAGATAATGATTTTTGCTTCTTGGGGAAATAAATGTTACAAATATACAATAATTTTTTATTTTATTTTTTTTTCAAAATAATATTTTTATATTGCTTAAAGCATAACAAGATGAAAAAAAAAAAAAAAAAGATGTTTTGTGGTGCACCCCTTACTTGGACATCATTCCTCTGACTAATGGGGATTTTCAGCAGCCGTGACCATTGTTAGCAATTTCAACTGGATAAAATAAAGACTCTGTCCTACTCCAGAAACCATGAGGATGTATCTCTCTTTTCTATTGGATTCATCTTGATATTCACTAGTCTTTCATCAAATTTTTCCATTTCATTCTGTAGATTTCTGTGTTGATTTTTGCCATTCTGTGTGAGATCTGGGAAGCAGAGTCTATTCGTTATTTCCCAAAATAATAAAGATATCTTCCAAGCACCAGTAATTGTCTTTATTTGTATATCCCTGCCTGTTAGCAACCAGGTGAGATCATCCTATGTAAGTATCTAATTAAGCAGGCAGATTAGGTACTTAAGTCTTTGAATGTATAGCCAACATCCTGTATGCAGCTGAAGCCTTTGGATTTTAGGTGGACATACAAGATTGTTTTTGTGTATGTCTGCATATGTATGTCCCGGAATCAAAACTTAAGCCATGTGTGTACACCTGTGCCCCAAATATTCAATGTTATGAAAAAAATGGATACAACAATGTGTATCGTTATAATTATTCATATCACTTAAGCAAATGAAATGATATTGTGTAATATCTGAACTTTAGGGTCCCCAAGTGATGATGATTGGTTGACCAATCATCAAAAGTCATTTTCCCATACCATGCATGAAGTCTATCAAGGAACTTCCAGGATTATCCAGGATAAGGGCCAGGAAGAATAAAAAGGGGATAAGGAACCAATATGAATTGCAAAGAAGATGATAATTGCAACTAAATCAATGTATTTTAAAAGGCAGAAGCCTTTTGAAAAGCTTTCTCTTCTAGGGAAAGTAAAGATAACTTCTTTTTAGTACATGGGAGAACCGTGGCTGTGTAGGTGAATGAACAAGCCCCATTAGCTCTCTTGAATTCATTTGACACTCTGTTCAAATGAATGTCTGAAATACAGCCTGGGACTTGTTCTTAGACTTGCAGGTCATAGATAAGAGTCAACCCTGAATAATTATTACATTCCTCCTCAGTTATGAGCAGAAGAGCTTATGTTCATAATTCAGTAAGGGATACTGTTGAATACATAACGATTATCTTTTTTTGTCTTCGATATTTAAGATGCTTAAATGTGTGTCTCAAAAGAATTGGGATTTTTACCTCAACCTGTCAAAATATGAATGTAGCTGAGTAGTGTAGCTGAGTTACTTAGTCTCAGGGCACTAAGACAAAACTGTATTTCCTGATAAGGTAAGCAGTGTATCATGCCCTATGCAACTTTCAAAGGCAAAATTATAGAAAACTTCTATAGATGTTTCACCTCAACAAGCAACCCTGAAAAAGGTCTGATTATTTTTTTTAAAAAAAGCTTACTACCAAGAAAAACATTTTCAAATGCAGATTATTTTTATTTATATATCAGCATACAAAAAAGTATATTAAACTGTAACATAAATGGGTAACACATAGTAAGAAAAAAAAATATTTTAACACAGTGATATTCCTTACAAGTCCACAGAAAATATATAGGATTATTTTGCCTATTTATGAAATTAAAGAAATGGGAAGAGAATGTTTCTTCCGGAACATTGTTCAGAGTATATTTTATTGCACAACAGATGTTTTAGGAGATTAGATAAAATATGACTGTTAAAATCCTAAATATAAACTGAAGTTAGTTAAAGTGGGACTTTGTATGTTAGGTCGTGCCTTCAGCAATGATGCTGGTGGCTGGCTACACGCATGGATAAGTGAAAGGCTCGACAATGTTCTTCTGGAAATTCACTGAAAATGCATTAAGGGACACAGCCAAGGTCCAAAGGCTGCAGAGTTTGTTCTTGTTACAGTTATATCATACTAAATTAACTTTCTGAGGTCAGATCAGAGACTTGGCTTACTAGTGTCGGGTCTGAATCTGTGAGGTACAAAGTTCTGACTTTTAGTTTATTGGGTTTCTTCCCTTGTAGAAGCCTTCCCTTGCAATATTTGTGTCCTGACTGAGATATTGTTCTATAGCCTCTGGAAGAATCATTTTAATTTCCAGGGCCACTCTCAGGTTGGGCTCCTCTCTGTGGCCAAATATCATGAACTGTCTTTGCCTCAGTCCCTCACCTATACATTGGGGGCCACAAAACTTCTCAGCTTACCAAATGTTTTTGTGGTTAATGTTAATTATATAAAAATGGAGGGACAAAACAACAAGTACTATAAGTAACCAGTCTATATTAATTTACATGGTTTTTGAGTGAGGGAAAATACAGAGAGCAGAGCTGCCTTCCCATAACCTTAGCAGCTGGTAATTTACATCAACAGGGCAATCTCTGGAGAAGTTTTCCATTTCCATTTGTAACTTATTATTCCTAGAGCAGTTTTGGTCTCTTGGAAGTAATTTAGTGGAAATAGGAAGATGGATGTTTACAAAAACTTATATTGACATATTTACATTGGTTGCTGTATTGTGTTTCCAAAATGAGCCAATATATGAATAAGGTTGTCTTTTAGAGTCTTACTGACCAGTTTGCTTAGTCACAGGTGTTTTTCTCAAAGTTTTTGAGCAGCTAGCTCTAAAGTGATGATCGTGGGGATTAAGCCACAAACCAGTTTTAAGACTCTGCTACTCTGGCCAGGATTTTATCTCATGTATGGGCCACCATTCACAAGGCAGCCGTGCAGCAGGAGCCTCAGGCACGGCTCCTCTCCAGACAGTTGTGCACTATGTTGAGCTCTGCGGGTACACGGAGCTTCTGGCAAGCTCGTCTTCACTGTGGGTAAAGTGCCAGGGGAAAGCAGGGGTGGTTTCCTTCATTTGGGATGAATAAATGAACACATTTTTCTTGATTAAAATGGGATAGGTCTCCTCTCACGGTCATTTAGCTGATAAAGCAGACATGTTAGTAGCAGAGATTGTTTCCGAGTACTGTTACAGACTTCTTTGCCACCCTTTCACATGTCTTTCAGATAATGGTGATTTCTACTTTGCCCACAGAAATAGTGATGAAAATGAATACAGACATCCGAGCTCAGATTTTTGTAACTCTCATTCCTAACACTCTAGTTACATGTACGCTTGCACTTATATAAAAATTTAGTCCTGCTGGTATCATTTCTTTCATGGAATTAAATTAATTGAAATAAGATGTGCTCACTGCAAACTATTCTTACTGTTTTAAATTGTAGATTCCACTACTTATGCACATTTTCTGTTTAATGCATTTGACACTGATCATAATGGATCGGTAAGTTTCGAGGTAAGTGCTACTGCTAGTTCTTTCTCTACAACTGAATATTTTGCCTCCTTTTACAATTAAGTCTTACTTGGGTTTCTCTTTTTGTGTGTGCGTGGTTCACATTAAAGCTTTAGCCTGTGTGGCTCAAGTCTCATTTTTTTCCATTGTATTAACAAATACCCTTATTATTTCATAATTGTATGGGCCCAAACTGTAAACCAAAATATGCCACTATGTTTTATAAATATGTTAATTTAAAAGGCAACTTAATTTATATGCAAGGTACATAAAGAAATACTTGATCTTCATTGAGTCTGGTAAGGTAAGAAGGACTAAGATCTCCAGCTGATGTCAGTGTGATCTGTGCAGCGAAATAAGGATTGCTCGTGCACACTATTAGTTTCCCGAAGGAGTCCCTACAAAAAACAAGGCTATAATGTGTTTGTGTTTAAAAGCACAGAAATTTGAAGTTCAATATTCCTCCACTTACTTGCCCAGTCTTATTTCTTAAGTCTCTCTCTTGCTGAAAGGCTGATGTCAACACTGGCAACTCCCTGCGATAGTGTAGGTGAAAGCAAGGTGTACAAGTGTCTGCAAAAAATCCATTATTTTAAACTACAGAATTAAAGATAGAAAAACTCAGTTCACTTGAAAAAGAATATGCTGGCTTTGTCATGTTTTCCTTTGTGCTTTTTTGTTGCTGTTGTTGTTGTTAATGAATAGATAATATGCTTAAGCTTCAAATTGGTTTGTTATTAAATACACCCACTTTCAGTTTGCTTAAGCATCCTATAAATGATTTACTTGTGTGAATGATGTTGTGAGAGCTGATTTTTTTTAAAGCATTTTCAGTGTTTTATTATATATGTAATATGGAAGGAGAAGCCTTTGTCAAGCTGTGTTTACAAAATCTAAACTTCAGCTGGGAATATAAGCAGAGGGTCTTGGTGGGGGTTATTTAGGTTTATTTGGAAAGGACAAAAAAAAAAAAAAAAAACCAGGAACCCCCATCTGCTTATTTCTGGCCAGCAGAAATCAATGGCCTCCATGTGAAACTGAAAACAGAAACACAGCTTTTTTCCTCACCTTTTATGCAGAAGCTGATTCCACAAGGTCTCCTTCTGGTCAAATCAGCAGAGGCAATGCTGGAAAAGTTATCATTTTTTGACAAGCATTTCTGCCGTTACTTTCTATCATTGGGAAATGCAAGAACAAGATGAGATTCTTTTATATCTTTCATGAACAATTTTATTGACATTTGAATCTAGGAAAGAAAGCCTTAAGAAAATGCAGAAGATGCAAAGCATTTTTAAGGGATTTGAGTATCTCAAAGTGCAGTTCCTTGTACAAAAACAGGCTTTGGAAGAAAAGAAAATAGAAAACAAAAGAAGTCATGCTTTTTTCCATACAAGAAGAGATTACTCTGTAGCTTGCCTCTGTTCAATATCCCCTCAGACAGCGTGACCCAGACTTTGATCTCATTTACACTATTTGTAAATCCAGCATAACTCAACTGTTGTCAAAAGAGCCTAGCTCTGGGTGTTTGCAACATGTAGCCACATAAAACTTATAAATGTATGACAGGGATTCAAAAATCCTCCTGCTCCTGTTAAAAATGCATTTTTTTTTCTAAACATGTGAAAGTAGCTGTGAACTGGGTAAGCAGATGAAATGTGAGAAATACAATCCCATATCTTCTTTTCTGCTCAGGGTTTATCTTATATGCAACTGTGCCATGTTCTTTTAATATCAATATATAATGCCATTTTGTACCTGCTGCCAGCACAAAAATTGAAGAAAAAGAGGTGCCTTAAAAATTTGAAGAATAACTAACCATTGATCTCAAGATGATTTCTATAACAAAGGGTGGTGTAACAGTAAATATAGCTTAATATAACTATAATCTATGAAGAAAAATATTCGTTAGATCTCTACTATGTAAAATGGACATGGAAACCTGAATTAGTATGGGTAGGTAAGAATGGTATCTTCCATCTATTGCACTCTCCTGTTTCTAGTTATGCTGTAGTAGCTGGAATTGTGAGAGAGAAGAAAATTTTTGTTTGTTCTAGCTTTTGCCTCTTTTTTCTTTAAATTTTTAACCATAAGTAATGAGGTGTTAGAGTTTAGCACAACCTTCTATAACTTAAATGCATACCTTTGTTGGATGAGATTGCTTAGTGAGATAGCTATGTACTTAAATTTTTGCTCATTTCTAACTCTACATGCTTTTTGATAAGATTCAGTCTCTCCAGCCCAAGCTATTTTACTTAGCATAAGAATAAATATTGCTGGAAGTAGCTGCTCAAACCTGTCCCATGACAGGGTCCAACCCTGTCCCATGACTGTGTCAGTTCCTCAGCTTTATCCATATTTTCTTTTGAGACTAACGCATTTCATTAGTTATACAAAATATTTTTACTTCAACGTGAGGAACAAACATGCTTTCTGAACACCCAGTGGCCCAGCTGTTAACAGGCCCTTTTGGCATGTTAGTGAACTGGTTTCAAGTTCTGTTTCCATCACATAAATGTGAAAGGAGAT
>JAYECN010244854.1:0-25303 GCA_035222435.1 Microcambeva ribeirae
GAAAGCTCTGGCTGTGTGTTAGGGCACTTGGAGCGCAGAGCCCCAGCCTCTGCAGCTTCACAGCAGCCATGGGGAGGGAACCGTTTTGTTCCCCTGCCCTTTCTCATCCCACATTGAGCCAGAGAGCCTGCGCTCCCATTTGAAAAGAAAAGCTCAGTTTGGCTTTGAAGACTTTCTCTTCTACATCTAAGGTTGCCTCATTTGTTGCACCTCTTCCTTCTCCAAGTCTGGTGGTGGGTTCCTGTGGGCAGAGCGAGGCGGGGAAGGAATGAATGTGCGTTGCTCCCCTGCCCCTTGCTGGGCATACAAGTCTGCAGGAGTTTAGCACCCAGCTGCCCTGCCATCTCTTCCTCCGCCTGCTGCGGGAAGATGCCTCCACTCTGGGCAGACATGGTCTCCTAGCTCGCTCCGCTTTCCCAGGGCACTATCCATGGTACTTTCCCCATCCATGGGTACTTAAAATATTCACTTAGGAACCTTTGGCAGCACCCCAGTAATGATCCCTGTACAGGAGCATATACTGAAGGAGCATGGATTTTCTCTACAAGAAAACTGCCGTCCTCTGGTTTCGCATCTCCCAGCCTGCTACTTAGAAAGGCTCAGAACTGGTCTGAGTGAAAGAGATGTGTGTGGGAGGAGGGGGGAAAAAAAACTAGGCAACACAATAGCTTGGATTCAATGTTATGTATGGGATAAAGCTGGCAGAGGGAAGGTGAGAGGGAAAGGATGAGAAGATGGATTGTGCAAAGGAAGATGCAAGAGAAGATGTGATAGTGGGAGGATAAGGGAAAAAGATACAGTAACCAGGATATGAAATGGTGAGGGATCAGACAAGGCTTTAGTTACAGGAACAAAGAAAAGATAACCCTTCAGAGCTGAGTTGGAAGAAAGTGAAATATCTCTGTGAAATATCCCCAGAGATGAATGGAACTCCTACAAGACAGATGATCCCTCATTGCTAGAGGCTTTACAAACCCTTCACAAGGCAAAGCCTCCCCCAAGACCTACCTACCAGGCAAGGCAGAGAAGAATTTACAGAAGGAACTTTTTTCCTGTCCATGGTGAAGAGAAATAGGGATTGTGCTAGTGGGTCCTGGTGGTGTGTTCCACCCTGAAACAGTAACCCCTCAGTGCAGTGAAGTTGAGAAGGAGCCTGCATTAAGGGATCAAACTGGCTTTATTGTGGGGTCACAGGCGGCAAATCACTGCAGAGAGTCAGCAGCTGCCTCCAGCAATGAGGTGCCAAATACTCACTGCTGCGCTTCCTAGAGGCTGGGGAGGAAAAAGGAGCCTTTGAGTGAAGAGTTAATTATAGGGATTGTGTCCCATTTCCTCCAATTAAGGGAACCCATCTGTAGAGATTTTAATTAAGGGAGAACTTAAGGGAAGTTTCAGTTTGGCTGGAGGGTCTTATTGGGTATATTCTTGTTTCTTCTGGTATTGTCTCTAGCTGTGCAGTCATTAGCAATTGCTATTAAAGACAGAGTTAGAATCAGAGGTGGCAATAAATGACAAGTGGACAGAGTGATTTTTATACATAATAGATAGTATATATTGCCTCTTCCCCTCACATCCACCGTCTTCCCAAATTAATACAACTGCTAGCTACAAAAATCCTTTTTATAAAAAGGATGAATGGTATAATTCATGTGCACAAAGATTTAAAAAAAAAAAAAGATAATTCACCTCATGTAATATATTAAGTATAACTAAGCCTGGGGTGAATATTAATAAGAAAGATCTAAGTAAATCCGTTTATTCTTTTGTATCTAAAACATTTTCAATCTACTGTTTTTCTATGTGTTATAATTGAAACTTACCCACATCTCTGTTGATCCCTGTTTTCCCCTTCATCGTTTCGATATAGTCTCTCTTCTGATATAGACTTTTCACTCTGTTTAACCTGAGTTTCTACTCTACTAAAACTACCAGTCCCAGTAGGAAGAAAAAAAAAAAGTAGCCTGAAGTACATACCTCACATGTGATACGTGCCTAAGGCACCCTGACACACTAAAGTTTTGCTGCAGCCATGAAGATTGCATAGAAGAGCCCAAAGCCTAAATCACTAGGCATGTTTTCTTGTCTTCAGCGGGCTTTGTATCTGAACTATGCTATTTTCTTTGGTCACAAAGCAATTAAGAGTTCCCATACTCCTACCTCCCGCCATAGCCCACTTTTAGATTTTGTTTGGTCTGAACTAACTAGTGCTCACAAAGATGGTTCCCCAAGAAAGCTCAGCATCCTCCTCTTGCTGAGCACTGGTAGTTGCTGGGCTGGTCTATTAGTAGGAACAGATGGGGGATGAATGGGGGAACCAAATCCTCTCCTTCCCATCCTGCAGTAACGATCAGTAGGATTGCTCCTAGCCCACCCTAACTGGGAAACGAAGCACTGTAACTAAAATCATGAGCATAGCGATTCCGTTGCAAGGTTCCACCAGGTCAGCTAGGCATGTTTATCCTCTGCAAAAACTGCATTTCGCTTCCTTTGGTACTCTTCCAATACTCAGACACTGTTTTTCCTTCACTGTCTTTAATGGGCCATTTAGTTCCGCAACAATATCCAGCTCATCAATCTGTTTCCTTCAAGAGCAGTAGTGCTTTTATGGATACACTTTTCATTATATATGTGGCTATATATGCCCACATGCACATAACTCTGTGTGTGTATAGAGTAGATTTCTTTCCTTTTCCTTACCTTTGGAGTTTTTTCACCATGTTTAAGTTCAACTTCTTACATTCTTGTAGCTACATGGCTTTTGATTACCTTATTGATTTATTGGGGCCTGAATGTTCTCTCTTTTTCTTTTGCAGCTGCTTGAATTTTCTTGGTTGTTCTCAACACTAGTTCCTCCTTATAATAGATCTGTCTCAGGAAGAATATTCAACAGCTTTCCTGTCATTTCATTTTCTGGGTCCTTGTTAGCTGTTGCCCAACGTGATCTACTCACCCTTACGCACCAGTTTTCTGGTGAAATGCATTCCACAGCAATGAAGTATGTTTATCTTGACCTTCGGACAGTTAATAGGAATCACAACCGAAATATGATCTCAGATTACTATTCAGGAGATTTCCTAGCAGGAAATCAACCAGGTTGGTTACAGCCTTAGTAGACAGTTCTGCTTTCTGTTCTTCTTCATGCCCATTCAGCTCCGTACGCCATCATTTTCAAGGCAAAAGCTTTTCACACTATCTGTTCTCCTTCTCAATGTCTGGAAGATGCCACAGTTGCCTTTACTACTCAGGCAAGTATTACTGAAGACCTGGTAGATGACAGACAATATGCTATGCTATGCTATGCGAAACATCAGGCCTAGCAGGGTTTGAGGCATTGAGTAATGCAACTTCTCCTGTGGGAGCAGCGCAGAAAAGCAAACCAGCTGTCTGAAAATATGAGCAACTAAAAGCAGTTTCAATTACCCAGAGAAGAACTTTATAAATATTAGCAAATTACGCCCTACCTCTTTTCACATGGACAGTGGCAACTCTTGAGAGAGTTCTGTAGATCACAGGGACGTCTGAGGGAATTCTAAAGGTCAAGAATTCAAGAGTTATTTCAAAGCTATCTTCTTAATTAGAAGAAAAACATACTCTGCTATGCATAGATGGGTACAAGAACTACAGACAGAAATTAAAGAGAATGATTGGAGAGGAAATTTGCCAGAATATTCTCACAACACACAACATGGAAGAAATTTCAATGGAAAATAAATCTCCACCTCTGCCCAAGACTTAATATCCAGGAAAGATGCCAAAATTGTCAGAGAGGAAAAAAGGACCCATTCGTATATACTCATCATGTAAGAAGGGGCTGTTTTGGAAATTAGTGCCCTTGCATACAAGAAAATTTCTTTGGCAGAGGTGGGAATCTGAGTTTCATTGTTGGGGCACGGGAGGCTGAAAGAAATTTATGGATCATAACAGCTGCCAAGTTAAAACTCACCATGTCATGATAGTTGCAGAGACATAAACCCACTGCAGATCATCTGATAAAAATAGCTAAGATGCATTGGGAATGGAACCCATTCACCACCTCCGTGAAGCCGCAGGAATCTCTCTCCATTGTAAATATACTCCATATGACAATGCCAGTTTTTGCAGGAGTGATAGCAAAACATAAATCACGCTAACTAGTAACAGGGCCCTCCAAACAATGCAAAATGCCTGTAAATTGAGGCTTAGTTCGGTGTTCAGAGAGCTGTGTCTAAACTTAGAGCATCTGCTAGGGCAGCAGGAGACTAGAGTCAAGACTCTGCTCAAGATCACAAAGAGGAGAACTTACTTAAACTTGGGACACTGTGTAAGAAGTGACTTCTTTAACCAATGATATAGGTATACTCACCTATCTATATGTTTAATTGCTAGCTATTTAATGGAGACATGCTCAGCGTGTCTAAGAGTTGAGGCCCAGGTAAGAGGAGTAATATCTTGAATTTAGGCAGGAGATCAGCTAAAAAGCCAGACTAACTATTTAGAAGAGGTTATTCACGCATCTTCCAAAGGCAGTTGTGTATTTGGGGCAAAACTGGGCCTTTACGAACATCTCAAGTACCCAAGCGTTCACTACAGATACCTAAGCTTTTTGTGGATAGGACACTAAATGCTCATGTTCTACAGGCGGCAAAAAAATAAGGTGCATGAGGATAGTAGACTTGGGCCCAAGGGAAGAAAACCTCAAATTCATAATCAGGGTCTGAATTTCATGGAAACCCAATCAAAGTACATGTACCAATGACAAAACTCTCATTGAAATCGATTTTATCCAAGAAATAATTCATGCAAATCTGAGCCTTTTCCTAATTTAGAGACACTCTCAATCTGGATTTAGATTCTGAGTTTTGCTACACAACTTTGAAAATCTTGGCATATAAAAAAACTTCCATGGCTTCATTTTGGTCATGATTTTCCACATCTGTTAATGAGGGGAAAAAGAGGAGACTGATGTCTCTCACAGGGATATCCTCTAAAGGCCCACTGATTCAAGGGGACTAGCATGTGCCTTTTGAAAACAAGGCTCATCGGGAAGTACTGCTGTGGTTTCAAAACTGCATTCTGCTTATCTGGATACTCAAACACACATTTTGCAGAATCACAGACTCACAGAATGGTTAAGGTTGGAAGGGACCTCTAGAGATCATCTAGTCCAGCCCCCTGCTCCAGGAGGGACACCCAGAGCACGGGGCACAGGGTGACATCCAGGCGGATTTTGAAGATCTCCAGAGAAGGAGACTGCACAGCCTCTCTGGGCAGCCTCTTCCAGGGCTCTGTCACCCTCACAGGAAAGAAGTTCTTCCTCACATGCAGATGGAACTTCCTGTGTTTTAATTTGTACTCATTACCCCTTGTCCTGTCAGTGGCCACTGCGGAGAAGAGTTTGGCTCCATCTTCTTTATATTCTCCCCTCAGGTACTTGAACATATATATTGATCAGATCCCCTCTCAGTCTTCTCTAGGCTAAACAGGCCTGGCTCACTTAGTCTTTCCTCATAAGATAGATGCTCCAGTCCCTTATTCACCTTAATCATCTTCATTGCTCTACCCTGAACCCTCTCTAGAAGCTCCATGTCCCTCTTGTCCTGGGGAGCCCAGAACTGCACACAATACTCCAGGTGCGGCCTCACCAGAGCTGAGTAGAGGGGCAGGATCACCTCCCTTGACCTGCTGGCAACTCTCCTCCTGATGCAGACCAGGATCCCATTGACCTTCTTGGCCACAAGGGCACATTGCTGCCTCATGGTTAACTTGTTAACCAGGACTCCCCTTTCCATGGAGCTGCTTTCCAGCAGGTCAACCCCTAATCTGTACCGGTGCCTGCTGGGGTTATTCCTTCTCAGGTGCAGGACCCTGCACCTGTCCTTGTCGAACCTCATGAGGTTCCTCTCTGCCCTATTCTCCAACCTGTCCAGGTCCCTCTGAATGGCAGCACAACCCTCTGGAGTGTCCACCCAGTATGGTATCATTGGCAGACTTGCTGAGGGTGCACTCTGTGCCCTCGTCCAAGTTATTATTGGTGAACATTGATTTGCCTCTATGTGCTTTGCTGACTAAAAATGATCTAAACATGTTCTCAAAACCAGTCACAAATCAAAGCACTTTTGCAATTTGTAAACTAATATGCTACCAAAGACATGCTGGGATGTACTTGGAGAAACTATTGAGAATAAATATTGAATGGATATTTCCAGAGATCGTTAAAAGATTTTGATGGGACCTTGTCCATCATGCATTTTCTTTGGATATTGGAAAATATTACCTGCAAGAGCACAACAGGCTTCATGCATAAAGCTGAAGACCCAGTTTGGAAACATAAGGGTAAGGAGTAATATATACCAGGCATAAGGACCCGACATTGCCATTTGAAATCCTAGAACTTAGAATCCTAGATCCTAGGATCCTAGAAAATCTGCAGAACATAGGCCACTATAATATAGTAATTTACAGCAATGCAGACCCAGCATGATCCAGAATCAAAGCAGTGTGGAACACATAAAAAGAAATACAAATACACACACATTTATGTGTATATATGTGTGCCTTCATCTATTTATTTACGTATTTATACACAAATAAAAAACAAAAAGTTCTTTTTTTCTGTTTCTGGCTGCCACAGACCGAGTCAATTCTGTGTAGTAGAACTGTAGCTCACCTTTAAGAAAATGAAACTTCTTCAAAAAGCTAGCTACAACAAAGGAGTCACAGAGGTACAGCAGGAGACCACTGAATGTCAAACCAGAGGAACTGATGTTCAGAGAGTGAGGCCGGGAACTCACATAGCAAACTGCAATCTGTTTGGTAAAGAACAAGAAAAAATCAATTATCTTCAGGCTTCTTTACAAAATTACTAGCTGGGGCTTCACACCAAGCTCTCAGTATTTGCACCTGATTCAAATGCCCAATTTGCAGCTGATTCAAAGTTGGAGCTTTCTAGCTCCAACTTTTGTGATCTTTATTATTCCTTTCTAAATACCCCTCTACTACTAAGAGCAGTGTTCATAATTATTTATTAGTCATCATTATTCATTACTATTATTATCAGGTTTGAATATGATGAAGTTTGAAATCTGCAGTAACAATAGCCCCCACAGCCATAACCCTGCAACAAACCTAGCACATGAGCTTATATACACAGGAGTAAATATACTAAGTGCACTCTTACAGAAGAATAACCTTTTAAAATGCTTAATTCCATTTATATCACAGTGAGGTTACTCAAGTCACAAGTAGTGCACATGTGTGAATGTGTGAGGCTTCCTCTAGTCTGCTTTGTTTCTGTGGCTGCTCCTCAAATCACTATGAACCAGGAACATTTATAGCTCTCTCTTAAGGTTTATAAATCTCAGATTAAGCAGTCTTCCACTTGCATGCAAGGCTTTGTTTTCCAAGTGTCATTGTGCTACATAGCTGAGGAAGACCCACAGCTAGCATGTCGTCATGATTCAGTACAGCAAGGCTAACTCACAGCAGTTGGGATTCTGGTCCAGGATGCATATTCCTCCAGTCCTGTTTTACCATATTCTAGCTCAGGTAACAATTTGAGAACTGAATTGAACTCACTTCATGTTCTGAATGGATTAGAGCTGAAAGGATGCAATGGATGAAGACAGTACCAGAAAGAGGCCCCCTCCACAGAGTTTGTTCTTCTAATGTACTGCAAATTCAGAATCTAATACCACTGCCAAATTATATTAATATTTATGACAACTATGGTATCGTTCTCTCTGTACTTTGTTTGTAACTTCTAATAATAAATATCTTTATGGGACTTGGTCATTGAGGTAAACATTATAGTGCTCTAATATTTGCTTTTTTGAGGGCTGTGTAACTATTGTGATGGAATGCATCAGAAAATTCATCAGAACTGAAGGCTGCTTGAAGATTATTTCGTTCAGTACCTGTGGTCCTAAGTTAAGGTAACAGTCCACAGATAGCACTGGATGGCTATAATTCTTCAGTGAAAGAGGGAAGAATCGATGGCTGTGGTACTGGAGGTATTTTTCAAGGAGCAATTGAGCAGGTGCTGCCAAGAAGGTATGCTTGCTGTCAGGAGCACAAATGTACTGAGCAGATGAGATTGAAACTGGAGTGTCAGATACCTACGAGGAAAAAACATTTGTGGTACAGATCAGTCCTGACCCAGCAAGTCCTAATTATCTGCATTTTGGTTTGTGCAGAATATGTGTCTATTCTACAAATCCAAGATCTATGGAAGAAGCAAAATTATTTAGCCAAATACCTACCACCAAAAAAGATATTAATGGAATTATATTGGTATTTATAGAATGTTTGGGGTTTTCTGCTTTGAACACAAGTTTTCCTGAGTATGAAATGGCATAAAGATGAATCATGATCATCATAAATCATTAGCTATAGATAAAATCTCGAAGTGAATGGTTACCTGGCTTGCAAAAAAAAAAGTCTCATTATATGGTTTTTAAAATTTTATGGGAAAGCAATTAAAGTTAAATGATTCTTTATACCAAAACTATTGTGGATTTCAGAAAAAAAAAATGCCAGACATACTCCATTACTGGTAACTGGAGATGTATCATAATATCTCGGCTCTCCATGTTACAAAGAAGCAAACAGGAATTTAATAACAATGAAACAGAATTCTCAGTTCCCACCTTAGACTTCACATGGAAGGATCTCTGTCCTCCTACTGCAATTTGCTTTTTCATGACACTGAAGTGATTGAACCGACAGATGAGAAGGCCAGCACTGTGGACACGCAAGTTGAAGTCAACATCATCACATGTAAACCTGGAAGAATAAAATCATAGCAATTCAGAGTAATGTTTCTTATTAAAAACTGACAAATATATTTGATTTGTCAAATGCACAGAAGTCTCTGACTATTCACTTTTTTTTTCTTAGAATACAAATACTCAGTAATCTTTTCAGTAATTCTCTACAAAAATAATTTCAGCTTACATCAGAGACAAAACTTCTTGAAAGCAAAGAATCATTTCTTAATAGAACAGAACTGCTGAGACATAGGAATAAACAGCAGAATGAGGCAAATCATGCGTGAGCTAAAATTAACTCATTTTAAAAATAAAATGGAAAGAAATAAGGCTTAAACTTGTAAAACAGGCTACATTCAAATATTCAGGCCTTTGGAAAATTCAGACTCAATTATTTATTTGGAATGCAGATATTACATAGTGAATTGGATGGATGATACTGCAGAACCATGGGGCTAAGATCCAGGGTTTGGAATTTAGAGAGTTTACCAATTACTGCAGTAATGGACAGCAACGAGATTCCTGAAATATAATTATCTGTTTTGAAAACTATCTTTGGTCTCAGTATTACTCTGCAAGATGATATACCTAGCAAATACAGTCCTGGTAACTGCAGTGATATTGTGTGTGGTAGTATTATAATCTTAAATATCCTATGTGGTGCAATAAATGAAAAAAATGGAATTCCGAGAAAGCTGAATGTGAGAAACAATCATCCATGTTAACAGGATTCATTTATTCTTTTCTCTGGTTGGTTTTCTACATGCTGGGAAGCACATGTGCAGTATGCCTGGGGTTCTGCTCCAAGGTGGAAACCCAGGTATAGCTTGTTCCATACCAGAACAAGACTTGGTTAGGCACCCATGCACCCCTGTTGCATTCGGAAGGAAGTCCAGGTGAGTTGCAGGAAGGAAAGTACAGTGTTTATGCAAAGCCCATTTGGTCTATTTGTCTGAACAGCTGGTGGACCAGGACTTCAGGGTGTGCTGCAGAATATGTCTACCTTGTGATTCAAATATGACTGATTTATTTGGAAGTATGGAGATCAATGTCTTTTTTTTTGTTTTTTTTTTTTTTTTTCAGCTGCTGGTGATTAAGGAAGAATTTTAAACATCAATTAAAAAAAAAAAAAAATCTGTCTGCATCAGATTAATGACCTCCTGAAAAAAACAAGGCCTGCTGTAAAATTTTTTTTTTGTTCATTATCCCTATAGGAAGATGCTAATGATTCACTTACCTATTCTGATTGTACTGAACATTCTGTGTCAGATCAACATTCAGCATGACAAAATCATGCACATGGCAACAGGAGAATGGTTCCTTGATCTCAGCACTGTTCGTTTTGCTGGCCCATTTCCTCATACCAATTAAGGCATAGTGAGTGACATTAGGAGTTGCTTCGATATGTTGCAGGATTTGCTTCAAAGAAACATTCCTTTCAGTCCATCTATACTCACTACAATAATTAGGAAAATATCTTAATTTAAAGAATATAGAGAATAATCAGTTTCTTACTGCAACTGGAGTTCTCAACAGTCCAAAGTAGTCATGAGTAAGGTAATTTCAATGTCATCCTACTTTACTGCAACTTCTCATTCTAATCAAACCCAAAACTCAGCTAGAGTTGATATGGTGGGGACTGAAATGGCAGACTCAAAACTCAGTCTGGATCTTTCAAGACCGTCAGTCAGGATGACAAACTTTTAAAGCTACCTGAGTAATACTCCAAATGTCTCAGGGGCAGCTTCTGAATTGGTGTCATAACTTGAATGCAAAATATAACATCTGCCCAACCCACCTTAAAACTTCATAAATTTAAAAATTTTCACAGAGCTTAGCTGTCTTCAAAGGTTTACTATAAATCCTGAATAGCAATGTCACTGATCTTAACACAGTTCCGGGAACAGATAAAAAATACCTAGTATAAGTAGCGTAAAAAGGTAATGAAAATAACAACACCTCTTTGGGGATCTGGGGAATAATAATAATATAATAAAGGAGATATACAGACTGGAGAGACAAAAGAGCCAGGGAAGTCAGAGCCCAATCTGCATGGATAGGTCTTTTAGCTTCCTTTGAAAAATCATGTAAAAATGGACATGCTAGTGCTAGTGTTTGCTCAGTATATCAGGAACTGTCTACAGAACCAGAGACAAGCTGTACAACAAAGGCTATAAGGCACTTAAATTCTGTGGGGACAGGAATGAACAACAAGTCCTAAAATATGTTATGCAAAGGTAGATGTCTAAGGGAAGTATTTATCTCATCAGGCAAATACTATTCTCTGCTCGTACAGGGTAAAAGTTGTAGGATTTCAAACATGGCATTTCACAACTGATATGCAGTGGAAACTTAAAAAGTGCGTGTTCCTCCATTGCACTATTTACCTCTTCCTGTCTCCTGAACAGTCAACTTCTACTGTGTTCCACATAACACAGGAGTCATCCGAAATGACAATGAAGGGCCAAATATCCTGGGGTTTGATCCCCAGCTCCTCCTGCCGATTTCGTTCTAGCTCCAGGTTATGGTAAGATAACTCTTTAATCAGGAAGTGTGCAGCACCTGAAGGCAAGGACACAAACCATAAGATAAAAAGAGGGGACAGAAATTATTTGTTTCTAACTTGTAAGATTTTTGAAGGCAATATTCAGGAGCTCATAACTGAGGATTTTCTTAAGACCCTAACCCTGCCCGGAGCCAATTTATTCTGCCAAACAAGTCACTTAGAAGACCCCACTGGGAAGTATGCTTGACTTCTGTGGTAAAGATTTATTAGTGTTTTAAGAGCTTGGTAATTGATTTTTTTTTAATTGACATATGTTTGCCCCCACTGGCATCTCTCAGTGCAAATACCTATGGATGTTGATTGACCAACCAAATAACATGGGATCAACACTGCTCATCTACACCGAATGTTTGGCACTACTGCTGCTGCCTGCAGATTGCTCCATCAGTGAAAGCAGGCTGCTGAGCAAAATTCAGTTGACTAAACAGAAATATCTAGTGCTATTTGAGGCACGTGAGATATTCACACCGTGTTAGCAACTATGGAACCTATGGAAAACCCTGATCTACACACAGTGCTTGGGAGAAGGAGTCATTCTGTTCATCAGGGACCGTAGTACTAAGCACCAATAAATTCATGGCTATGATGTGATTTGGGGGTATTATGGCATGTTTAAGGTTCATAGCATAGCCATCATCTATCTTTGTTAAAAGGAAAAAAAAGTGCAGTTTCTGAAATATAGATATTCTGAAAATACTATATAACTGTTTCCACAAGGAAACAGAGCAGGTAACTCTGAGTTAATCACCCTCCATTTCCTTTATAGCAAGTGAGGACAGTATCTAGGGGGCAATTCATCCAATTTGTTTTAGATAACTGCTTCTAGATTAAGTACCGTAACTCGTTGACTTTTCAAAAGGAGTCCAAACCACCAGATCAGGTATGCCAGCTACAAAGTGTACATCTGCATCACACTGAATAACCGATCGAGGGCCCACGTTGCATCTCTGCATTTGTAAAAACTTCTTATTACACTTACCTACTCCTGCACTGTTGAAAATACTTGGAAGAACAAGCATGATATGGTTGGGCCAGTATTTCTTATATATGGCCATTTCATATTCCTTGACAACTAAAACATGTAGGTGACTGGCCCCATCCATTGCATGATATAAATTGAAAAGTCCATGTTCGTGACGCCCAGTAGTGGGAGTAAAAGTAGGACTTTTAATGTAATCCTCATTCTGTTAATACAGAAACAAAAATATGAGGTTTCATATTAATATTTCTTATTAAACTGATGTTTGAACAAGGTGGACAAAGTCCTTCAGCAGAAATCAGGTTCCCTGACACTGAGGAAACTTCATCTTTTTAAATCAGACTAACAGGAAAAAAATGCAACTTTTATAAGAGTTGGAAAAAAAACAAGTTCTGTCACTAAGAGTAATTAACTGGTAAGAATTTGGCAGACTGGATAGGACTGCTGACCTGGCAAGGACATGTGTACCTCAAGGCTATATCTTATAAAGGAGTTAGGTCTATGTGAAAGAAGACCATGCACTGAATGCATTTACATTTACTGAATGCCTCCTCGCTGCTCCTCAGAGCCCTGTTTCTACAAATATTCAGGACTATTCCAGTCTGGGCAACTTTTGTCATCCTGATTTCTACTAAGACCTTTAAGGATCCAGGATGGAGATATGCTGCTCTGCAGAACTTCTCTAAGAGGCCCTCACAGTTAATCGGATTTAAAACTGCCAAGAAAAACATGGGGGTTTTGATGCCAGAGAAAGGAGAGTTTCCTATGAAGAGTAATTTAGTGTGCTTGGAAAAATATTTTACAAGAGCTTTATAATCTAAGTTTACATCTCATAGCACCTTTCAAACTTGCAGCAACATTACAAGTACCCATTCATAGTAGCTCAACATTTGGTATTTTACAGACAACAAAGGAAGTATATATGGATTTGGCAAAGCCTCATAGCAGCACAGAGGCAGAAGCAGGAGAAGAATCCACAAAGACATGGGGCACAGCTCCAATTATGTAGCTGAGCACAAATTTGTTGGGTGAGGATGAGCAGGAGGTCCCGTGCTTGTGTGACACATCAGAGTTGCAGCTGTGTTGCTGCCTGGGTTCACCTACTTCAGACATGAGCTGGACATGAAAAAGGAGTATTTGGTTTTTATAATCTTATTTTCTTCAGAATAGAACTGCTCCAGCTTACTACTGTTCCACCAATTTTTCCAATAATTCAAGCACCATAACCTGAGCCAGACTGAGCTTGGTTGTAGCTATTATGAGTCACTGCAAAGGCCAATATTGGAGATAGTATAGCCTAGATGGATGATCTTGCAAACTGTTTTCTGCAAGTGTCATGTGATTCTTCAGACAGTCTTAAATCCATGACCAAGTTTCTGTGAAAGCCTGTATTTTTATATGAAAGCATTTGAGCATATGTGTAGAATAAGATAGGATATTCTGGCACTTTCCTCTACAGTGAAAAATTACCTCTTCTTAGTAAACTATTTGATAAACACAACCACATCTCTGAGGCTCATTGCTGAAATCATTCTCTCTTTAGTATCTTAATCCAATATCCAAAGAACTTTTACCCCAGGTAAAAATATATAAACTGTCCATTTTGCATAATGAGGAAAAGAAAGTTTTGCTTCAAGTCTCTCTTTCTGTGATAAAACACAAGCTTAGTGCCTCATGATCCCCTGACAGCATTTTAAGTTTTAAAACAGGTCTTGTGTCTCTGTGCTTGCCATATACAACAGAAAATATAATTATCCATCTACCTTATCTGTGACTAGCGGGAGCCTCATGCTTTCCAACTGTCTCCCTGGTTGGCTAAAGACAAAATGATGTTCCTTTGACTTTGGAATGATAAAATGCAGCTGAATCTCTTCTCCCAGCATGGAATATGAAAAGGCAAATGCATGAAGACTGGACTCATACAGCTGAAGACAGGGGAAAAAAAAATAAAATTAATAAAAGGTTATTCCAATCATTATAGTCAAACTTACTTTGTGCAAAGTCTCAGCGTAGTTCAAACACATTCATAACATTACTAAAACAAACAAATGCTCACTGTTTTGCAGCATATTTTACCTCACAATTCACTAAGTGTTAAGTGATGCCCTCTAGACTAGAATATATTAAAGATAAGAAAAAAAAATTGTTCTCTCTTTTGAAATGATTATTGCAGTTTTGTCTTGCTGATGCTACCAAGATCTGTAGTCCTCTCTACTTATAGGAATACTATTTCACACATAAAAGCCACAGCATTTGCCTTACTACTGCATCTTCCTCACATTCCTGCTAAGGCAGGAAAGCACAGGATTACTATGAGTAGTAGCAATCTATATACTATATGTTGAATTCTCAATGCTGCACTGCTCCATCATCAAAATTAGCAACTCTTGCAGTTACTCAGTTAGTAAGTCCCATGAGAAACGCTTATTGGGAAATCAGTTTTCACTGGTATGTAAAATGGTAATTTCAGCACTGAATGAATTAGTATACGTTAGGCAAGGAACAGTCCTCCGAAGTCCTCAAATCTGCAGTCCAGTAACGGGAGGCAAACCTCTAAAAGTATCAGAGTCTGTAAATCAACTCTGTGGAACTGTAGAGTACATACATACAAATTGTAAACAAAGGTTCTGGAGTCTCCTTCTCTGGAGATCTTCCAGATCTTCGCTTGGACACAGTCCTGAGCCACATGCTGTAGGTGACCCTGTGTGTACAGGGGGATCGGACTAGATGATCTCTAGAGGTCCCTTCCAACCTTAAGCATTCTATGATTCTATGAAATGCAGACAGTGTGGGTGTATACAAAACTGGATTTGTGTTGCGTGTGCTTTGGTTTCAGACTTCAAAGGTAATAATTTGGAAGACTTTACCTGGTACCTGGGATTGAAACCCATATACTGATGACACTGTTCACAGTGATGGTAGGTGTTATATGCTGCATACTTGGATAGTCTCATCCTAGTTGTTTGACGTCGTGTATACATATCCTCCTGTCTCCTGCTCATTGATCTGTCTATTAAAAAAGAGGCAACATAAATGTAATATATATATTCAAGAGCACAATGTATTTCCTTCTGATGAACCATTCCTGTCACTTTAATGATCTTCAAGGAACAGTGGCAGAACTAAATTCATGCAAAACAAACTATGAATTCATTCTGAGCTTAGTAAGTTTTATAAATTGCTTTGTACAGAAACTGAGAGTACAAATTTCTGTCAGTCTACTGTTAGGATAATTCTGTATGAATTTCAGGTAAAGCTGAGGTGTAAAGAAATCCAGATGAGTAAAACTGTCACTGTTGCTGCTCCTATTACTGGCTGAAGGCTTGCAAGAGCATTAAAACATAAAAGAGGATTTTCAACCTCAGCTCACAGGTTTAAATACAACTGAAGCTTTCCATGATGGATATTTGCACTCCTATAACAGATGTCACCATAGATTAGGTGAAATGTTGATAATATAATAATATAAGCAAATATAATGTTGATGCTATTTAGCAGAAATTCACTTTTTTTAAGGGGAAAAAAAAAAGGTCTCGCCTTTGCAGGAGATTGAAAGATGAAATTTAATGTTAATCTCTGGTGAGGACATCCACCTAAGCAAAAGTGAACTGAGACTGCTAAATTATTTGCGCAGATGCCATGTAGCCTTTAATTGAGAATCAAATAATTTCAGTTGGAAAGCAACTTTTTTTTTTGTGTCATCATGTCAATGCTGCACTCAAAAGCAAGGCCAGCTGCAATGTTAGGTGAGGTTTTTCATGATCTTATCCTGTCAAGTTTCAAAAATCACCCAGGATGAAGTTTCCACAGCTTCTCTGAACAACCTGCTCCAGGGTTTGGTGACTATTATTCTGGAAATACCTTTCCTACCATCTAATTGTAATCTCCCCTTTTGTAACTTATGTCTGTTGACTCTTAGCATTACACTATGAACCTTTAAAAAATTTGCTCTATAATCTCCAGCTAGAAAGTTAAAGATAGCAATCCATCTTCCCTCCTAGATTTATCCAGGCTGAATGAACCTAATTCTCTTTGTTTTTCTACACACATTATGTGCTTCAGGCCTCTATCCATCTTGGTGACCCTCCACTGGACTCACTCTCATATGTCAATGCCTTTCTTCTAGAGGAAAATCCAAACTTGACACAGCACTCCAGATGTACTCTTGCAAGTGTCAAGTATAGAAGAAAAATCTCTTCCCTTCAGCTGTTGGCTACATTTTTACTCCGTCCAAGTAAGCCATTAGCCCAAGGGAGAACTGATGAGTTATGTTGAAATTGTTGTCCACCAAGATCAGCAGGTCATCTTTATCAAAACTTCTTTCTAAATGGTTGGCCCCAACCTGCATAGCTCCAAAAGGTTATTCCATCCCAAGTGCAGGACTCTGTATTTGCTCTTGTTGAATTTCATGAGGAACCCATCAGTCCATTTCTCCAGCCTATCAAGGCTCTGAATGACCGTGCCACCTTCCAGCAAATTGACTGTTCACTTAATTCGTTATCATCTGTGAACTTGCTGAGGTTGCATTTTTGTCCCTTTGACAGTCGTACACAGCATTTGCCCCACTATCAGCCCCAAAGGTTTTCCATGATTAAACAGCTGCCAGTTACATCTTGTGCAACTTATTATGACACTTTGAGTTCAGTGGTCCAGCTGATTTCCACCTACTTTATAATCTACCTGTCCAAACCATATGCCCACATTCTAAGCTATGAGGACAGTATAGGCAAATGGGTCAAAAGCCTTGAGGAAGTCAAGGTAAAACCACTGGTCTTTGTCCATAGTGCCAGTCATTTCATCATAAAAGGCAATCCAGTTGACTGAACAGAGTTTGCCTGTTCAGAGCAATTAGATCCAAGTTAATTGTTCCCAATCACTTTCTTGTCCTTTATGTGCCTGGACACATTTTACAGGAGGATATTTTCCGTAATTGTTCTATTGTTCTGGAGACTGAGGGCAGATTAGGTGTAGCTTCATGAATCTTTCTTCTTGTGATCCTGAAAAGGGACATGATATTTGCCTTTCTATGGTCATTAGGTTTTCTCCCCCAAATCCCGCAATATTTTAAAGATCACAGCTGTGATTCTGTGATTCTTTGATGTTGGCCAGCTACCTCAACCTGATTGGATATATCCTATTCAGTCCCATGGCCTTGTTTATGTCCAGATGGCTCATGTAGGAACATATTCAGAGATCTATTTTACAGGATGCTTTCACCTATCTACCTGTAAGCTTTTTATATTCCACAGAAAGAAACAGACACATCTAGTCTGCTTTAAAAAGAGATAAATTATGCTTAAGAAGTGCTTATTTCTCATTAAGAACTGCTGAGGGAGTCAAGACGTCTAAATCACACCTCAGTATTGCTGAAATCTAAATCTGTGCAGATGAACATCACCCTTATAATCCAAATTTAAAAACAATTTTATATACAAAAATAATTTTAGTTACTTAAGTAATTTCATTGCTACAAAACAGGAAAATACCAATACATTAAAACCTTCAAATACACATTTTTTTTGTCAGATCACAATTTTGAATGAAAGACAAATTATTTAGTAGTCCATAAAACAATCATAAGGCTCATTCTCTCAATATGTCATCTATGAAAGTTCAAATCCTTTCTTAATATGTCTTAGTCAAGTATAACTCAAATAGTTGCACTCTGACCTTTCAAAAGTCAAAAGTCAGTGGGATTCTCACATTAGAAATAAATGAAGACATGTATGTGTATCACTCCACATATATTTCAAATTCTAACCTTCGCTGTTTATAGTCTGAAGCTTTGTACAAATCAGACTTGCATCTTCATACTTCGGATCATGGATAGTGTAGTCAAAGGGGATCTTCTTAAATGTTTCCAAATCTGGCCACACATCTCCAGGCTGATGGTAGTATTGATCAGATTCATCTTTTATGTCTATAATATTATTGAAAAACAAAATAAATGACATTACAATTTTAAAAACCTCCACATTTTTATAGATGGCTTTACCATGCTTATTGCTTTGTGTCATTTTTTTTCTTCTATAATTCCAAGACAGCAATATTCCTATGCATAAAGAGGTGCAACTTTGAACAAATATACCTCATAACTCAGTGGAAATCCTATTTTTAAACCTTTGCAAAACAATTGACCTCCAGAATCTGCCCGTAGCAGCTGGTAGAATGATGATGAAAACAATGTCTCAGTCCTGATAAGGCTGATCTACCTTTATCCAGGTATTAGAAGTCCTTCCACACACATGAACCTAAGTGACAGAGAATTGGTTAAAGCTGATAGCAAAGCCACCCAGGCAGGAGGACTTTGGGCACAAACAAGTAAGTTCTATTGAGAGGTTGAAGGACAGAAGGTCCTCTCCAAATGAAGCTATGTCGGTGACAAGGTCACTGATTCTTTCTTCTCATCCTCATGCTTCAAATAAGAGTTATTCCTGGAATTCTGCCCAAAGCACACAGACTGCTTACACAAACATCTCCACTCACAGACTGGTCACCTTTTCCACAGGTTTGTGATAAACATTGGGGATTTGTTGCTTCTTTCTCAAGAACAGCTCAATGTGGAGGAAGATTCCTGGCTGCTGCCTAAAAACAGACCTCAGAGACAGCAGCTGAGGCACAGAACCACAGTGAAACACCTCGGCAGCTTCCAGCCAGCAGGTGACTGAGCCAGGCAGCACGCAGAGAGCATCTACCTAGGGCTCTCCACTGCCCTGGAGATCATCCGGCCCAACTCCCCCTTGCCAAGCAGGTCGCCCATATAAATGTTGATGATGAGGTATGTGTTTTTTCAATTGAAAGGAAGACTAAACTGAGTAAAATAATAAAATACTCTGAAGCATTTTAAGTACTCAGTTTTAACTGAGTATTAAGTACTCAGTTAAAGATAACACTAAGCTTTTCTAAAAATATTTCAATAAAGTAAATTAACTGCAGTCAAAAGCAAAAAGCACAGGATATGTAAAGCAAACTGTAGTTCAAGTTAACATAGCAATTTCCTACAGTCTCTTGAAGCAAACATTTTTATATCAAGAACTTACTAATGTTGATCTCTTCCTCATCATAAACATCCACTTCAGTCAGTCTAATCAGCATTCTGGACAAAATACTGAGGAACTGCAGATAGGCACCTGTTTTCCCTATCTGTAAACATATAAATTAGAAAATAAAAAAGTAAGCTTTCTTTTCTCAGTATGTTACTTTTTCATGTATTTAGAAACTGGAATGACTAATGTAATATAACTTTATAATAATATAGAACAAAGCTGTGCATAAATATTCAGTGCATGTATATTCCCATGTTTGCCTACTCCTGAGTATAGATTACATGTTTAAAGACTCAACAGTTTTGTGCTTTCAAAGACAGCAAGAGTAGGAAAAAAAATTGGTTTTGTCAAAGATTGGTATCTATCATTTTTATACCTAATAATGGTGGAAGAGGATATATTAAGACAGTAAATCTTTTACCTGTTTCTTTGGGTGCTGTAGGTATGGAATCTAAAGTAAGGTGAGGAACTTTTCAGGGAACTGAACCCCAGTGTTACCACAATTATTCCACAGAGATAAATTAAACTACATGTCCAGTGGCTTTACTGAAATGAAGATAAGTTTTTAGAGGGAACAAAATCTCAAGGTCTTCTTTCTCAGGATTTATCTAGATATAATGAAGGAGCCCTAAACATTCAGAAAGGATTCGATCTACCAAACTTCCTTTCAATATGAAACTATAAAAAAGGAAAAGGAAATATTGGAATTATATAATGTCTACTACGTCCTTTTTTTCCAAAGGATACATTCAGACCACTGCTTTCTTAAATAAATGATTTTATTAGTATTTTCAGTTAGCGTCGAGAGGCATCTAACAGGATGAAAGTCACTGGTACTGATGAGTTTAAACTGCTGTTTAATGATGTGTATGGATTGGTGAAAAGTAGCCTTATGGCAAAACATTTTGACTAATCCAGTTGGTAAAATGTCTCTGTGAGAGAAAGGTGATCAATTACATAGTGAAAATTATCATTTTGATTTACAAGTATACTTATTTTTACTTAAATATGGGTTTTATATTATACTTTTTAACCATTAAATTGCTTCCCAATTTGAAGTTTAGTATAGTGCCTGATCAAAAAAAAAAAAAAACTTTCTAATTTTTGATAAAGACAATACTCTTGCTGTCTCATACTCTGGCTGACATGTTACTCACATTCAAATTGGTACTGTCTAATAATTGGCTTCTGTTGAGAACATGCCACAGTCTTCTGCTTGCATCTTTTCATGCAGTGTGCGGCATAATTCCAGGTAGATATTATCAAACAAACATGTGAACAAAACCTATTTCTGGAAGGAAAATAATTTATTCACAAAAAAATGGGAATTTTGTCTATGTTTTCCCTACATATTATTTTACGTATAAGAGACCTTTGCATTATATTGATAAAACAACCCAATAAACAATCAACATACTTTATATGTTTTCTTTGGTTTACAGCAGTTTTTAGTACTTTTGGATGTCAAAATGCTAAAAGAAGCAATGCTATTATCTTTTCCCACATATTGAAATGAACATAAACTCTTAAATTGGGTCAGCTAGGTAGAAGGCATATTATTCCTAATTTAATCCAAAAATCTATTCTGTGTGAAACAGGTTTATTCATCAGAACAGAGGAATATGAAAAAAATATACACATGAAGAGTTTGTTTTAGGAACTAATCCGTTTAGGAACTAATGCATTAGTTTAGGAACTAATGCAAACTAATGTTTTAGGAACTAAAGTATTGGGTCACTAGTGTGACAAGGAAATAACTCCTAGACTCCTAGACAAGGAAATAACCTGCATTTTAGAGAAAGATGGAGAAGGAAAGGAGTTTCAAGTGAAGGAAGCGATATTGAGGGTAATATTCACTGCTATATCAAGAGCCAAAAGGAGCCTTGATCAGTATTTCAAAGAAGGGTTTCACTTGATATTGAAAAATGGTGAATACCACACCCTGGAAGAGAGACAGTGAATAAGCCGCCAAATGGAAAATATCATGTGTATTAAGCCCCAAATCCTGCTTACAAGTGTAGGGTATGCTGTCAAGTTGTCTCTGAATGACTCTTCTGAGAACTGCTGAAATGCATTTGGGACCCAAAACCAAAACAATAAAATCAATTACCATGTTAACTATATTTTCTTATGAGCTTATTCTGTTATTTAGAGTAGCTTTGGGAATAGTATGTTTGCATTTCTTGTTGTGTATGCATATCTTGATATGTTTGCATATCTAATACGCAAATTCTATCATAAATTGTCCTCATCTGTGTTTTTCTTAGTCTTCAGCAAATATGGACAATTTAGATCAAAGGAAATGACAGTAGTGAAGAAATGCTCCTCAAAGTATTTTTCAGAATCCTTTCTGGATTATAGCAACATTTGCAAGCAGTCACAACATGAAAAGCCAATTTATACCGTTCTTATCCTATTGCACCATAAATTAAGTATAAAATGGAATAAAATAATTTAATAATAAAATACAATTCTCCTTTTCCAAGGATGAGCATAGAAGAGAGCAACTTAAGTAGTGACATGTTTAGCTGAATTCTTTGAGCTGATGTTACAATAACTGGAAATATAAGTCTTTGTCTTGATTTGAAGTTATTTTCTCTAACTTCAGGATTTCATATGCCATGTATATGCACTCTATAGGCACGGTGTTTCTTCTCTGCCTACTTCACTGCCTGATACTTCAGCAAAACATCAGACCTTACCTGCAGGTAATGGGCTTTGAACTAGGATACACCTTGCTCAGATGTAATTACTATGTACCCATTTCTATGTATCATTTCAAGGCAATTTAAAAACTCTTTGATCTTCATCTTGTGAGTAGAGCTCTGCAAATGCAAATCAGGCCTCTTGTACATGTTACAATACCTATTTTGGTCTGCCAGATGAAGGAAATAGATGAAATGCCTTAATAACAAACTCCCAACTGACTTCAGATTGATCATAAGAAAATGTTCTTTTTGCAGATCTTCAATTCTTATTTAAAATGTAAATATTTATTCACCTTAAATAAATTGAAATGGTACATGGAAATATCTTCTGAGCCCACCGTCTTCTAAAATATTAATCTAATATAAAGAGAACGACACAGAACATTGCTACCCTTCATTGTCCTTGAATTCATTTTAACAGTAAAGAAAGGAAGATTATTTGCTAAAAGAAAATTAGGCAATAAAATATGTAAACAAATTAAAGTACATCTGAATGAGAATATCATTAATCTAATCACACTGAGGTTATGATAAAATTAAACAAAATAAATCAATGATAATACCTTGTTCTTATTACACACCTGTGGCGGCCCACTCAGCAACAGCCTTCTTGGGTGAAAGGTGTCCATCCTGCCCTCATTTCTGTTGTTGTAGTCCATATGGATTGGCTTGGGAACCGTCCATTGACGGTAGTATAGAGACTGCTCCGTGCATGTCATCATTTTACTCATAAGAGGACGGAAAGAACTTGCCCACATCACAGAATGATAAGGCAAGAGGGAAGATGACTTTGAAAGTCCACTGCTGTCAGTAGATGTAACAAGGTCATACACCAGCTTGGGCAGGAAAACTATAGGAGGTTGTTTTGATGCTTTGGTCATAGAGCATTGAGAGGTTTGTAGGATGAAGGAGTTATGAGTAGATGCAGAGGAGGAAGAGGAGGAGGAGAAAGGTGAGGAGGATGAAGAGGTGATGGAAATTTGGGCACTTTTTATATTTTGTTTTGTATCCAGTTGTTCAGATACAGGTGGCAAGTGTTTGCTGATCACTGTTTGTGCCCCTTTGTCTACTTTATGCTTCTGCCTTTCATAGTTATTTGTAGTTTCTTCAGCATTGCTGCTTAGGACCTGGTGGGAGGATTTTATTGTATCCCCTGTTGTTATCAAAGGAGGAGATGACTCACTGCAGAATGCTGTAACTAAGAGAAGAAATCTATTTCAACACAATGCAACTATCTCTGCAGGTCAATAGCCAAAGTTAAACACAAAGAAATCCTTTATATGGAGTATCCATCAAATAATGCAAATCCTCCTGCTATCTTTCATTTTACACACGCAAGAAGTCTTAATGGGACTACTTGTCCCGTTTGTCTGAACATGACAAGTGGCTCCCAAAGTACTGAAGCGAACAGGAAAGTTTTCAGTGATTGCCCTGTTCTCTCTCCTCTATAGATCCCTTACTAAATTGAGTCAAGTGTTTGTCAGACACTTTCATTACCCCTGGGGGACATGGCTAGCTACAGGCTACAACTAGACTGTGCACCACCAATTACAACCCTCTGAGCTCTGCCATTCAGACAGTTTCCAATCCAACTCACTGTCTGCTCATTTAACCCATTCACAAGCTATTTCCTCATCAGACTACAGACATGTCTACACAGGCTGACATCTAAAGATAAATGATTTTAAGGTCTTACTGGAAGCTTTCGAAGAGAGAGATGAAGATGCAGAGTCATGGGAACAAGATCTTTCTCTTTTCATAGGACTTCTCTTTTCTGAAGCAGAGCCTGTTTCATGAACGGTGACAGGGGAAAACAAAATGCATTTTAAGTAAGCCTCTAAGAAATTACAGCTACATTGTGAAAATCAAAGGGTGAGGAAAAGCAGGTAACAGTTTTCTGGGTTCTGATCTCATTCTGACGCTGTTCTCAGTATAGAGAGTGTTTGTATCATGCAATATTGGTTCAGCCTATGGACAGATATAATTATGCTCAGCTGCAGCCAAGAGCGAGGATTTACTAGCCATGTGTCGGCTATGTTATCTTTATCCTACCCATACCTTACTTTCCACACTATTTCACTGTCAGGGAAACCAACTGACAACAAGCTCTATTTTGTCAGTATGTTATGAAATTACCTCCTGCCCCATACACTACAGCTTTGTGGCTAGATTGCATCAGAATTTGATGATGACAGATCATATTTAGCCATCAGGGATATTCAGTTGCCATTCCTAGTTTATACTTCTAAGTTAACGTGCTTTTTTTTTTTTTTTTTTTTCTGTAGAGTTTTACTGTAATACACAGAGACATAAGCACAGAGACGTAAAGATGGGTCTTTCTTAGAGATCTAGACTCTGGAGGAGCTTGCCGTGCTTCATGGACTAGAAGAGTAGCCTTGTAACTTTGAAGCCTAACTGGAGTCTGATCACATACGATCTGAGCTTGCTTTACACTAAATGGAGAGTAGTAGTCACTAGTTGACAGTTTGAGTACAACCTTAGGAATTTCATTCTTATATCAAAGGTACATATTTTATTAAAGTAAATAGTTGATTATTTCCATACCTTGGTATGCTAGCCTTATTATTAATAACAGCTTAATAGATGAACAGTAATCAGTTTTCCTCCTCCTCATCGTATAGCAAAAGAAATGGCAGCCCACAACATGAGAATTGACTAACATACAGGGTTAAAAACCCTTGTTTTCCACAATTGCAAGTCACAACAGACAATAAAGAAAAAATATTAAGAACCTAATGGTGCCTAATAATATCCACCAACTATCACTCAAAACAAAAATCTTGTTCCTGAGTAAATTATTGCCACATGTTTTCACTTTTATATATTCACCTTTGCACTTAAAAAAATAGTCAACAATTTCACACTTTCCATTTGAATTCATGGGCATTTCCAAGGAGTGCTCAAAAGTTACTATACTGTAGTATATTCTCCTGCCATACTATCTAATTTTGCAAAACTAGAGATGATTCAGCTTGACTACATAAAGTTCCCCCAGGAAGAGCCTCCATCACTGGCAGTATGTCAGCATATTTTAGGCAGCATTTACCAGGGCCAGTTTACACAGAATCACAGAATGGTTAAGGTTGGAAGGGACCTCTAGAGATCATCTAGTCCAACGCCCTTGCTCAAGCAGGGACACCTAAAGCACATGGCACAGGGTGGCATCCAGGTGGGTTTGGAAGATCTCCAGAGAAGGAGACTCCACAGCCTCTCTGGGCAGCCTCTTCCAGGGCTCTGTC
>JAYECN010244962.1:0-20696 GCA_035222435.1 Microcambeva ribeirae
GGGAGCCCAGAACTGGACACAGTACTCCAGGTGTGGCCTCAGCAGGGCTGAGTAGAGGGGCAGGATCCCCTCCCTCGCCCTGCTGCAGACGCTCTTCCTAATGCACCCCAAGATGCCATTGGCCTTCTTGGCCACGAGGGCGCACTGAGATCACCAGGCTTCTCGCTGTCTTTGAGTCAGTGTCCTACTCTGTTGATGGTGGCTGGTGTGGTGCTGCCCACTGCCAGTTGAGTCCCCCAGGTAGATTGTTATTGATGTGCTTATTAATGATGTTCTCCTACTTATGTCTGTTACATAACTTCTTTTTATTTTATTGGTCCAAAGTCAGCTCCAAAATGCCATTTCCATATATATATTTTTTCTTTGACTCATAAGTAACTCAGATCTCAATAGTGACTTCTGCTCATCTTCTGTATCAAGCCTTCAGCCTCCCTTCAGCTCTTAGGTCTGTCTGTACTTGCATGTTTTAGTTTGGATCAAGAAGGCTCTTTTGAAGCAACCCAGGTTGTTCCTCACACTTTTTGGGTTTTCTGCTTGCAAATGGGGTCAGAGTGCAAAACCAGTTTCCTTTCTGGGAACACTGACGTGGAAACTCCAACTGCACGGGGATGCAGCCCACGGGACAGAGGAGAGCACGTCCGGCTGACACAGATGTGGCGGTTTTGGGCAACTCTGCACCTCTTTACCAATTATTGTGCTTTACCCCTATGCTGCTATGGCATCCTCCTGCTTGCTAAAGTAGACATATCTGTCTGATACAGTCACAGAATTTAATACCGGAAAGGACCATCTTTCTGAATAAGATTGATCCTTGATTCTTTCAGCTTTATGCTAGAAAGAACCACTTAGAAGAGAGTTTTAGTCTGGGAAACAAAAGACCAATTTACAGATTAATATCAGGGATTTTCTTTTAACCTTACAGTGAAAAAAGTTCAATTCTACTCTGCATATTTCTGCGTTTTCCTCTCTCTTCCCCACTTTCCAGTTGCTTCTTGTTGGTGGTATTTTGTTATTTTTCAGTCCCTTTGCTATGTCTCGTACTGTACTTAACCTTTGCTTGGCAAAGCAAAACCTCTCTTTATTTCAATCCGTTATGAAAATCCTACATCTACCAAGGCAGTTTTTAGCAGGCCAAAATTTAGGGTCCTGACAATAAGGTGAAGTCTGCTGTTAAAGTATTCTTGGGTATCTCCAAGGCATTGGACTTAGTGACACCTGACATTTTGGTTAAACTTGTATATACATAGCAACATTCCTTAGCCTGATGAAAAATTGCTTTAATGCATGGGTCAAAGTGTAGTTGCTGGTGGGGGGATGTTAGTGAGGAGGTTGTTTCTCACCGGGTACTCCTGGGAGCAGTTCTTGGGACAATATTGCTCAGTACTTTTAGCAGCAATCCAGAAAATGATACAAACACTTTGTAGGTGACATGAAGATAGGGGAGGATACCAAACGATGAGGAGGCAGTCTCAGTGCTGTGACAAAATGATCCAGTTCAGTCTTCTCATGCATAAACGGGGGAAGCTGAGAAGGGATCCTGTTTCCATGTAAGCCAAAACCAAAAATTGTTCTTATTTTCTGATGCCAGCAATACTCTGCCAAACAGACTGCAGGAAATACGAGCCGGAAAAGTGACACTGAAGGAAAGATCCCAGCAGATTCCTTCTATAAAAGGGAAGGTGGTTTGGTGTCTTCGTGCCTGCGTGTGGATACATGCAGAAGAGTTAGCGAACACTCGCTCTGGCTGTCCTGACAAGATCCAATGACTGAATGTTAATGTGAGAGGTAGTTCACTTTGAAATAGAAGTGTTTCTTGTTACATTCTAGAGCTGCTGGAGGAAGATGATGGACCCGTGTCTTGAAGACTTCAAAATTTTTTAGCTATTTCTGGAAAAAAAAAGTTTTTTTTTTTTTTTTTTTTTTTGGTAGGCTTTGTCTTCCAATGGTTCTGTTGACTTCCTAGGTAAATGGCTACAATCAAGATTTCGTCCAAGATTTGTTGAATATAGAAGTACTTTTTTCTATTTAAAGCTATCCTTAAATTTGTATAGGAAAAGGTTATCTTCAGCACTGTGCTCAAGTATAGTCTTTTTAATTCACTTAGCAATTGAAAATTTATTTGCAATCTTGGCATGAACTTATGAATAAAAATCTAAACTTATTACTAAACAACTTAATCAGCAAGTATGAACTTACATTTAATCTGTGAATTGCCTTTCATTTGAAATTACGAAGTCTGTAAGCTTGGTAACTCAGACTTGTGCTTCAAGTGTGTTTAAGTGTTTTGTTGTTGTAATGGAGTTGGTAAAGTTTTAACAGCCTCAACTGTTGGATCTAAAAAGTCATATTTCAGCTAAACTAAGAGATGGTTAAAATATACAGTCACCTTAGAACAGAAAGAACAACGGTGTTCATTTTCAGGGCCTTAGACTGTGTGTACTGGCAAAAGTCTCTTGTTACTTGTCAATGATTTCTTCTACAGCAAATTACTGATATGTATGTATCTTTTCCTTAACGTTTTCTTGTAGATGTTTGACTGGATCACCCACAACAAAGGTCTCTTCCTGAATAGCTACACAGAGATCGGAACCAGTCACCCCCATGCTATGGAGCTTCAGACACAGCACAATCACTTTGCCATGAATTGTATGGTAAGAATAAGTCTCACTTCACAACACCAACCCATTGCACGTTTGCTCTTTGTTAGCTTAAAACTCATAAATTATATATCGGATTCTTTCATTGTAACTAGTGCTAATTTGTATTTAAACAGTGAAAATTATACAGCCAAAAAGAGGAAAATTAATGGTAGCCAGGCAGTAAGTACAGAGATAATGTGACCGAGCAAGAAAATTTTTTGGAATAATGGCAGCATTTTAAGACAACCTGAGGATTTCCAAAGTACAAACCTGGGGTGTCTGTTTGCTGTCAGTGAAAGTTCTGCATGTGGGCACTTACTGTTTTGCAACTAATGCCTGACAAAATAAGTTTTGTGTGTTTCTGAGTACTATTCTGTGCCTTTTTCCTGACTTCTGGGAATTGTATGTAATAAGGACT
Source organism: Microcambeva ribeirae (assembly GCA_035222435.1). Taxonomy (NCBI): domain Eukaryota; kingdom Metazoa; phylum Chordata; class Actinopteri; order Siluriformes; family Trichomycteridae; genus Microcambeva; species Microcambeva ribeirae. The sequence goes on from JAYECN010244962.1 coordinate 3,058, forward strand.
TTAGAGCTATATATGGAATAAACTGGCTCTGCATTTTCAGAAGAGATTCCTGTAACTCGGACAGGAGAAGTTCTCAGAAATACTGTGAAACAGATGTAACTAGATCAGTATCTAATACTGATGCTAATACAAATAGCTCCCCCCCTCCCTTTTTATTTATTTACTTTGACACATTTGTCATTTCTGGCACAGTATTAAAAAAAAAGTCAAATATGATTTTGAGATGATCCATCAGTAGGCTGCAATTGAAAATTCAGCTTGTAATTAGCTGTGAGTAAAAGTTGCTTGCTATGTATTTTACAAGAGCCCTGTTTGAATTTTGGAACTAAAGTGTCAAGCACATTCTAGGTCTTTTTCACTGAGAGGGTTGGAGGTGTCTAAGCCACTTTGGCAGTCTAGGCCTAGGTCCAGTCCCTAGCTGTAGTAAGCTCAGTGGAGAGGAATGTTACACTTGTTAGTAGTTGACATGCTTTTGAGTCAAGGGATGGGTATTAAGGTAAAATGCAGTAGGAACAAACAGCTATTATGAGAGGGTGTTCTTGTGGAGCAGTGCTCTGTAATTGTGGCAAAGCAAACTGCTTAGGTTTTGCTTCTTGCTAGCTTCCTATGACTCATCAAGGCAGCTCTTGTGTCCAATACTGCCACAATTAAGGTACTGTGAAGAAAACAGTTTCTGCAACTCAACAATGCCAAAGGTATTGGGGGGACAAAAATCAATTTCTTAAAAAGAGCTAAGTCTCAGTCTGTACAGTGATTTCTAGAAGCATCTGGGGCACAACTTATATCTGGGACAAGTTCAATAGCCCAAATATCAAGAGGGGATAAGCAACCTGCAGTTTTTCCAAGAATTTCTGTAGCATAGGTCCTATGAAGTATGTTGTTGGCACCAAACAGAAGAATTACAAACTTGAGATGATCAACCCCTGGTTTTGGTTTTAGCAGTGTTCAGTTTTTCTGTCCTTTTAGCAGGCAGAACTCAGTCTTACATGAAGAGTGAAGGGAAAATTACCAAATGTCACATGAAAAAGTGACCTGAGCTGACTGAATTTTGGCAGGCAACAATTTTCAGTTGTTTAAATGGGGGAAGAAGAAAATGGGGACAATCTGAACTCCTGAAGCACGTTCAGCTGTTCCTTGACCCCTCTTGAGATACGTCCTGTGCCGAACAAGCCGCTCACTGTTCCTGTCAGTCTAAGGTTTCAGTAATCGGAGTTTATTTAAGGTCTCCTGTGTGAATACTCAACATCAGAGGTGGAATTTAGCTTGAGTCCCTCTACCACCATGTGGATCATTCAGTGAGATGGGGCAGAGGAAGGGGCAGTGACAGTGAGTGTTAAGTTTATTATATACAGGAGGCTTTGAAGGCTTCTGCACTGTGGCCCGAATTGGACCCTCATATATTTTTCTTTCCAGGCAGTTTCCTTGGGCTAACTTTAGGTGGGGAAAGTCTGGGCAAAGGATAAACGTTGCCCAAACAGCTAAAAGCAGCCCCTTGCACTTGCTCACAGCCTAACGCTGGTGATGGCCGTTGCAGCCGCTTTCCTTTGCGCGCTGTGGTGGCCGCAGGGCGCGCGCTCTGCCTGCAGCCGGTGCGAGCCACCGTCGGCCGCCTGCTCCACTGTCTCCTCCGCCTTCCCGAGCAGTGGCCCCTGCCAAGTGTGGGGCAAGAAGAGCTGTGGCCCTCCAGTGAGACGCCAGAATCGTGTTCTGCTGTTCCAGGCTCAGATGAGCCACCTGGATGTAAACCATTATGAAAACTGCTTAATTTCTGTCATCAGCAGGAGTCTGTTACTTCAAAATAGACAAATAGAATTTACCAAGAATTTCCTTTTTTTTCCCAATAAAGTGGTCAGAATTTTAAGTAAAACAAAAGGTGAAGAATACATTGAAGGAAGAAACATAATGGCACCTGCATTAGCCTTGTTAGCATATGATATATATAGGTTTCTTGCATATTTAGTATATTAGACTTGTGTTCTGCTTCACAAAAGACAATAAAATCATATTATTTAGCGTTCTGCTTCACAAAAGACAATAAAATCATATTATTTAGCTTTAAGCTTGGTTATGTGTGTTGGTTATGTGTGTTGGTTATGTGTGTTGGTTATGTGTGTTGGTTATGTGTGTTGGTTATGTGTGTTGGTTATGTACACAGGTTTCCATTGCAGTGAAGCTGACCTACGGAAAAGCTGGATTTGTGCAGTGGTGCACACTGTAAACGGGCACATATTTGGTTGTCAGCATAAACAGGTTGACGTGACTTAGGAACTGCTGGCTGAAATGCAGTTTGTATGTTCAGCTGTAGGGATGTGACTTGCTATTGCTGAAATCAAGAAGGTGTCTGTTGACAAGTATGAAGGCTACCTCTATATAGGGCAACTTGATTGCATCTTTTCTAACTGTGGAAAAATTAACTCACAAGGCTTTGCTACTTTAAAGATGAGGCTGGCTTTTCAGGATCATTTAAAACAACTGCTTTCATCAACAATAAATTGTTAGTGTCAAGTCCTGACATTTATAGTAGTAAAGCAACATTCAGTTTTAGCTTAAAATTACTCTTTGGATTACTAACCAATGCTTCACTTCTCAAAACAAGTTTTTAGAGCCTTTTAAGGGAGAAACTTTTAAATATGACATCATATGAGTTGCACATACAAAAATATCTCTCTAGTTTTTGAACTGTAAAAACATAAAATATATCTGTGATTATACTATTAGTCTTATATGCAAGAACAGGAGATTGTGCCCTGTGTCTCTCCACTTTTGCCTGCTGGTTTCCATATGTATTGTGGTGCACAGAGGAACAAAAGCAGTTCTCTGAAATAAGGGTTGGGAGGAGGAGGAGGAGAATTCCTCTCTGAGAATTTTCTTCTGTTTCTCTTGCTGGATCAAATGGCTTTGCTCTCATCAAAGCTTAGCTGTGCCCCTTAACTGTGCCAGGTCAAACTGATTGTAAAGTGAGTAGGCAAAAAGGAGCTTTCCTTGAAGGAAGCTACCTGTGGTTGCTGTCAAAGAGCTCTGACTATGTCTTATCTTAGGGTACTGCCAGTGCCAACTGTAGAAACTATGGTTATTAGACTGACCAAGAAGTCTTATGCTACCGCATGAACTGGGAGCATGTTCTTAACCTGATTAACGGTGTTCTTGAAATAGGTGGCTTGTATGTGTATACAAAACCACTTTATGATGAGAGTAGTCAATTCATTTCACCTGCAGAGAGAATGCCAGAGATGAGCATTGCTGGAAATTTGGAATGCTTAAAAGTAGAGACACAACACTTGCTGTTCTCTGGGTTTACAGAGTTAAGATGAAATACTTGGCTGGATTTGAGCGAGCCCAGCCACAAAAACTGGTACAGATGAAAACATTAAGAAAGGTCAGATGAGGTAAAATCAAGTTAGCTTACAGCTAGTTTGACTTTTGTCCTTTTTACTACCGATTTAATACTTAATACTTAATGTCCTTTTTCACTCCTGAGTTTTCTTTTATATTACATATATATTTTTACCATACAAACCTGTCAGTTGACACAGACATAGGCCCTGTGTGAATTCTAGACTACCCCAACTCCTCTGAGACTTGAAAAAATAGAAGCTAGACTATATGTTGTGAGCTGGGCCTTCTTTCTGAGTCTTTCTCAGACAGCCTGGAAATGCAGGATTTTTGCAAAGAATGTCTTGCAGAATGGTGAATAAGCATGCCTTATTGTTCACCCTGCAGTTCTGGTAAAAGAAATATTTAAATCATTAAAGCAAGCATTACTCTGTACATTAATGCTATGCTTTTAACAGTGGTCACTTGTGAGTGAAATGGCAGGTGAATTGGAATATGGAGCATGGGTCCCTTGCGAAGGTATCCTCCTTACAGTTGAATAGCTTATAACTCACTACAATGTGTGGGGGTGAAAAGCTGCCAGGTATGATACTTCTAGGCTGTGTCATTGGGGTGGTTTTTTTGACATTGAATGCTTAATAGTCTGTGTGTCAGAACGCCCCTGTTTGTTCCTTAGTTGAGGAAAAATCAAAATAAAAGAACCTTCAGGGCATCTGCCAGCTTTGTTTTGTATTGGGTGTGATGGATGTTCAGTTAAGTTGGCAGGCTGTCACCTGTGTTTTCCCCTGTGTAGTTCCCTTTCAGTCATACCCCAAAGAGTGACACAGTGCACTGCAGCTTGTGTTAGGCTGCTGATCTGTGTTGACTTGCTGAGCTGTGTGTGTGTATATATATATATGTGTGTGTGTGTGTGTGTTGCTCAATATATATAAAAAGCTTATGTATATACACTCCCTTTAGGGAATAATTCTACAATGATGAACTTTCCAAATATTATAAGGCATCTTTTCAGTTTCTAACTAAAGGGCAGCGTGAGAGAGAGAAAATAATATATTACACTATTACTTAGTACATTTAGCTTGAACTGGTCTTGGTTCCCCCTCCCCTACTCCCCCAAATATTAAAATAAATACATAAATAAAAAAAAGTCATCAGTTCTTGATGTATAACAATGAAGAAAATTAATTATGACTTTTGTCCTTCATTTTTCTTGACAGCTAATACATATCCAGAAGCTGCATCTGTTTCAGGCAGAATTGTATGATCTAAATGAGATAACTGTTACAGACTTCTCTTAGCTGTTGCTTCTTTAACTGAATTGAGCCAGTAAAGCCATGCAATAAATAAGAAGCCTCTGGATCCAAGAGAGCAAATACTATTTTGGAACAGTATTTCTGAAGCAGTGTACAAAGTAGGCATTTGTCATGTGCCTGCCTTTTTACCAATGTGATATAATTTATTACCTCTTAAGGTAACAAGCTGAAGACAGTCCAGCTCTAGTCTACTGCTGTTTGAGATTCTCTTTCTCCTTAACTAAATCTATTTCTTCTGGGTCATTGCATTCTAAAAGGCTGAAACTTAGATGTTCAGCTGATATATCAGATACTTAGGGATATAAATAGGGTAAGATTCAATTTAATGAGATTCCTATAAGATTTTTTGAGAGAAGGAATGTGATATACAGTTTGGAAAGTGTTCAAGCTTCAGCATATTCATATTTGTACAGCTACAAGGAGTATTCTTCCGCACTTGTAAAGCCAGATTGCTGTGGGAAGCTGCATGCATGTTAATCACAGCTTGGTTTTGATTTGTGTAACTGCACATTCATGGTGCTGGTCTTTCCTGTCCTTACTCTTAAGTGGTATCCTAGAACTTCAGAAATACTGTTAGTAGGGGATACAAATAGTTCAAATAGTGTTCTGATGGTTCTTTTCTCTTTTGATTTGCACTGTCTTTTGACTGGCTGTAATGTCACATGGTTATAAAGACCAATTAAGATTGGTCTTTCTAGATTGATTTAGCAGTCAGGCTTTTACGCTGTGTGCACTCTATTAGGCCCAAGTGCTCTCTAGTCCTTTGAGGTATGTTAGAAATAGCTGTTCGATTCTTTTCGAGCTCTCTTGTGCTTCAGAAGAAAGCAAAGTGAGGGGCAAAATTAGAGAACTGAGGATAGAACAATAGACAACACCATCCTAGCAGGCTCCATTAAGTCCGTCAGCTGAGTTGTCACCTGTGTGAGGAAAACCTTTACATTCACATTTGCACACGTGTATCAGTCAATACAATATACAATCAAGAGACCTAGTCCCATTACCATTCCACTAAGTCAGGCCTTGGGGAATGGCCTGGAACCTCTTGCCAAGGCTGTGGCAGCAGGGGACAGTCTTCCAGCCCGCTGTAGATCTGAGGTGGCTGAAGAGCTGTGGTGTTGAATTAGAGCTGCTGTGGAAGTCAGCAGACTGAGCAGCATCAGAGATGATGAGAAAGAGATCAGTTGGCTCTCCTTTGAGACCCTGCACTTTCAAGAGCCTGAACTGCTAAGCATAGTGAAGGAGAGGTATGAAGATGCTGTGCATATCTCTTTGGAAGGTTCAAGTTTCCCCTATGCTGAAGGCTGAAAATTGGCTTCTGGCATCAGGTGGAAGGTCTTTGTTCCACCTCAAAATTTGGAACTATGAAGTAGGTTCAGGGCCCTGATGGTAGACAAGTGGGAGGTCTGTCAAATGAATCCTCTGTGCCTGAGCCATGCAGCTTCAGCAGGAGGAGGTGCATGCGTTAGTACTGGGGGACTCCCCGCTGCAGGAGACAGAGGCCCTTATTTGCAAGCCTGACCTGTTGTGTATGGAGGCCTGATGGGAGCTCAGCTCTGGGACACTGGAGAAAGGCTGTCAAGCCTTGCCTGGACCTCAGGCTGTCGCCTGCCCTGTATGCGCCAGGGGCCCCAGTGACAAAGGATACAGAGAAGGTGGAGGAATCCCATGTCTCTAAGACCAGTTTGGAGAAGTGAAGGCATCCTTGGTAGAGGAGGATCAGATTAGGGATCGCTAATGTGGACATAAACGGGTGTGCAGGCCCTGATGGGATGTTCCTGTGAGTGAGGGAACTGGCGAATATTGCTGCAAAACCACTCCTGATTGCCTTTGAAAGGTCATGGTGACTGAGAAAGCATCTTGAGGGCTAGGAGGGACAAATGTCACCCCAGTCTTTAAGAAAGATAAGGAGGAGTCTGAGGAACTACAGACTGGTCAGCTCTTCTTCAATCCATGGGAAGGTAATGGAGCAAATCCTTCTGGAAATTATTACCAAATACATGAAGGACAAGAATGTGACTGGGAGAAGTCAGCACAAATTTACAAAGGGGAAGACACGCTCAACCTGATAGACTTTTACGATGAGGTGGCTGGCTTGATGGATAAGGGGAAAACAGTGGATGTTGTTCATCTTGACTTTAGAAGGACTTGTGACGTATTCCTCCCCGTGCCCCCAGCATCCTCATAGACACACTGGTGATGGCTAGATAAATGGGCAATATTGGACTTTAAATGGGCTGAATTACTGGACTCAGGGGACTCAGTGTCCTGCTAAAGGCCAGTTGCAAGTGCTGTTGCATGAGGACCCATTACTGGCTCAAATCAGAGTGGCTTGTCTTTGTCAATAATATGGATGATAGAAGAGTGTGCATCCTTAGCAAGCTTGTAGGTGATTTAAAATAAATAAATAAATAAATACAGTAGTACATGTTGGGGGTGGCAACAGGAAGGAGTATTTCATGCACTAGATAATTCTGCTGCCATTCAGAGGGACCTTGGCAGACTGGAGAAATAGGGAGAGGGGAACCTCATGAAGCTCAACAGAGGGAAATGTCAAATCCTGCAAGTGGGGAAAAGTAACCCCATGCACCAGTGAAGGCTCTTTGGGCTGAGCAGCTCAAGAATAGCTTTGCAGAGAAAGGTCCTGACAGACAACAGTTTGGATGTGATCTACCAATGTACCCTTGTACTAAAGAAAGCCATCGTTATCCTGGGCTTCGTTAGAAATCACATTGCCAGCATGTCAAGGGAGGTGATCCTTCCCCACTACTGAGCCCTGTTGAGGCCACACCTGAAGGGCCGTGCCCTGGTCTGTGCTCTCCAATGCAATAGTACTGATCTACTGAGATAATTCCAGCTAAGGATGACTATGGTGATTAAGGGATTGAAGAATCTGTCATATGAGGAAAGGCTGAGAGCTGGGTCTGTTCAGCCTGGAGGAGACTCTGTGGAGGGGATCTTAGATATGTAGATAAATATCTGGGGACAGATATTAAAGAACAAAAACAAAGTAACAACAACAAAAAATGGAGCCAGCCTCTTCTCTGTGATGTTCAGTGAAAGGGCAAGGGGCAGTGGGCACGAATCAAAATACAGGAGATTCTGTTTAAACATAAGAACTGTTTTTACTCGAAGTGTAACCAAACACTGGAATAGGTTACCCAGTGAAGTTGTGGCGTCTCCATTCTTGAAGATAATCTAAACCTGACTGGGAAACCTGCTTTAGCTGATCCTGCCTTGAGAAGGGATTTGGAGAAGGTCCCTGAGGTCCCTCTAGAGATCCTTGCTAACCTCAACTATCTGTGATTTCATTCCAGAGGTCTGAGAGTGAGCTCAATTGAAAGAAGTGTCAATGCAGCGTTCTGCAAATATAGCTCTGGAGAGCTACTCGGAAAGCTCTTGGTGAAGCTAAGCTTGTTTCTGGCTTTGCAGGAATTGGAAACTCTTGATTGCCTCCTTTGAAAAATATTGTTTGTTCATGCAGAATATAGACCAGATAGTAGATATTATAAAGCCAAAATGCATAAATGAGTTAAAAGGAAAGAAAATCAGAGTGACTGAAATTCATCATCAAGTAGTGACAACAAGCTAGAGAACCTTTCGGGTCTTTGACTTAATTTGTCTAGTTTTCAGCATTAGCTCTGGGACAATATAGGGGTAGGAAAATAAAACTTTTTGAATAAAGTTAGAGTGCTTATTAATATATGTTTAAATTTCTGTATTGTGTATCTGAATGCCTTAATGATTTAAACATCCCTAAAAATTCTTATTGATGCTGTTGTGAAGTTCAGTCAGCTTTTCCTCTTCCATGGGATAATGAGTCTTTATATAATGTAACTTTACTTAAGCTGGCCCTTGGTCTTAGCATGAGGCACTGGTCATTTCAAGTTATGTGTCGTTGTCAACCATGCAGATTGGCTGCTACCAGCTATATCAAGATTCCCAAGTCAGGCACGCAAAAACTTTGCAAACAAAACCAGATTCAGTCTATTATGCACTACTGTAATCTTGTAGAGCTAAGCTATGTACTTAAATGGTCTCCTAATCTACCTGATTTTTTCCTTGCCCTCTTTTTCTCCATAGAACGTGTACGTAAACATAAACCGCATCATGTCAGTAGCCAATCGCCTGGTTGAGTCTGGCCACTATGCCTCACAGCAGATCAAACAGATTGCAAGCCAGCTGGAGCAGGAGTGGAAAGCATTTGCTGCAGCCTTGGATGAACGTAGCACCTTACTGGATATGTCCTCTATTTTCCATCAGAAAGCTGAACAGGTTAGTAAATGGGGAGGGAGACAACAAGAGTTTCTGTGCTGAAGTGGTGAATTGTGCTGCTTGCCTTAATTTTGGACAGAGGTTTAAAAGCATGGTTGAAAACAGCAGTAAGAAAACTAGGGTACTCATATCTGCCAGTTTCGTTTGTTAAAAACTTGTTCTCCTTGACTTGATACAGCCCACTGTCCTTATTCTGCTCAAAAAGTATTACCCATTCCAGTGGAAGCAAGTAAAAACTTAGCCAGACAGATTAGATGTATGAGTCAGAATAAAGTAGACATAGAAGCTTAGTTCTATGAGGCTTTTAAGTTAAAAAAAAAAAAACAACAACAAAAAAAAAAGTATATCTGTATCAGCATAATGCCCTTTCTACATCCAGAATTCATTTACTTCTGCTGCTTCTTTCACTCCAACAGCCGTGAGAGAAATGTTAATATACCCTGGGTTGTCAGTGTTTAACTTGAAGTAATTGCTTACAGAAAATTCATCCAAACTGGTCTGAAAGTTGAGAAGTTAATTAACTGTCTTCTGAATCTGAAATTGTGGTGGGGGATGTTTATTCAGTATCCCATAAGAAATTCTTCCTATATTAAACTAAAATTTTAGCTTTAGGCCCGTACCAGTTATTTTAATTAAATCATTAACCATGTGTAACTGCTGGAAAAGAGGTATATGAAGGGGAAATGGGAATAAATATCCCCAAGTTAATAGTCTTGATGGTGAAAGCATGTTTTTCCCCACCAGGGAATTCGGTTCTGGGGGAGTTGCCGTGTGTGTTGTTGAGTCATCCATTGATATTACAGACTGTCTGCTCTACACATTTGTGGAGGATTTGGAGTGCAGAGCTCCATAGGTGCTTATGTCTGGCTGGCTTATGGCTGGAAACTCTGAAATGCTGTGGGGCTTCCATAGATGCAGCTCTTGGTGAGCAGGGTTCAAGGAGTAGTCTCGTGTCTGATATAGATTTAACTCAGAATTAAAGCAGCTGCCGTTTGGGAGTTGATGATAACTGGAAAAATCAAGAGAAGCAGTCTACTGCTTTATTATTTAAGAAATGTTTTTCTTCTGCTCACTACTTCACAGAAATTCAAGTTCCTAAAGTTCAGGAGTTAGAAATGTGAGCATATTCAGATGCAAATGTATACTGTGTTAAGTTCGATTGTATTAGTGATGATGTTGATATGTTAGTTGATGTAACTGCACTGATATAGATTAAAGTAAATTACATAAACTAATGATACTGGAATAGGCATTCTGGTAGATTTTTCAAGAAAAGCCCCATATAGAAGAGCAGAAGGAATTGTTTTTTGGTTTAAAAGCATTTGGTAGACGGATCAAATTGATAGATAAAGGTGAGGTACCTAATCAATATTGATGCTTTTCCAGCTGTCTGGGTTATTTAAGCTTACATTTAAGCACTTTCAGTCTTGCATGTGAGATACAATGTGTATATATATGTGTGTGTGTGCATATATATATATATATATATACCATATGTGTGTAAACATACATGTATATGGGTAAAACATGAACCAGATAGATATACTCTGACTAAAGCATTGTCCTCTTGATGAGAAATTATTCTTCAGAAGTCAAAGGTGTAAAATTCCTTTTCTTTTTTATACTTTTTTTTTGTGCTGGGCAACTGATACGGTGTCTGCGCTACCTTCTTCAGCACCAAGTCCGCATGTAGATGTAAACAGGAGAAAAAGAAGAATGAGAAAAAGAGCACTGCAGCATCTGCTGGGATTAATTTAGTTAGACCCTAGAATTGCTCCCTTTGCAGTTTTCACTGGCAGTCCATCACAGCTAATTGTCAATAGTTATTTTCTATTTTACCTGGCCATGATTTATCAGATGTCTGATAGCCAGTGGACAGTCTCAGTTAAAGGCAAGAGGGGCTGGAGTAAGTGGAATGATCCCTTTAGAGAGTGGTGATGCTTGATCTATATAGTAAAGAATAAAAAGCATGCAGTCAAAAAATCAGCACATGCTTAAGTGCCCATCTTGCCTTGCAGCTAAGTGTCGCTGCTTGCTGTCAGCATGAGCAAGGCTGCTCGCTGGTGCAGGAGATGCAGCTCCATGGTCCTGCAGGCCTCATCTCGTGTTCTGTGCTTAATGTTGGAAATTTCTTCTTAAATATCCCTTGATGATGTGAGAGTAAAACAAGTAGCTGAGAATTAAGTACTTAATCACCCTTTCTCTCTGCTGTCAAACACTACTGGAGACCAAGAAATGGTCTTGGGGTTGCTTTTTCCCCAAAAAGGCTTGATGTGCTCCAGGAATCAAAATGCATAAGGTGAGAGAAAGCCATGGTCTCTGAAGCTTTTGGGGCTTTTGACCTTCATATGAAGAGAAGGCAAATTTAGTTTATAGATGCCATGTGCCTGGCTATACTAAGTTTATGTTTAACAGCCATGAAAAGTCTTAGGAAAAATGGATCCCTCACCCCCTTTTTCTAACATAACCCCCCACCTGTCAAAACTAACTTGGCAGAACTTGGTGTGCATGCAGCTATGATGACATTTCTCTTCTCTCAAGACAGTTTAAATTTCAGAGAGAACTTATATTGTCAGCAGCAGAGATTCTATTGTCACATCCCTGGTTCACCTTGGAAGGCTTGACCTGAGCAGCGGCGCTGCTGTAGTTGTGCGCTCAGAGCTCAGCATTAGACCCCAAAGTTTTAAATGCCTTACTTGTTACTGTAGCTGTTAGCCAAATGTATTTAGTGCTTCTCAGTATGGAGAAGTCGGTGCTTGGGGGCCTTGGGCATGAGTTTATAATGCTTTAATGATGCTTTACCTCCCTGAAAATAACTTCCTGTCAAAAAAGACAACTGAATTGTTTGAGCAATTCACCACATCAATTCTGTGTGTGTGTATGCAAAGTACCTTGCTTTTCTCTGAAGATATTAAAAAAAAAAAAAAAAAAAAAAATGAAAGGATGAGGAAGTGGCTAACAGTGTTCCTTGAATATCTGCAGGGGCAGCTGACAAATGACAACTGGGGGTCTGGTCCTGAAAATTGCAGTATGTTGTAGCTCTTTATGAAGACAAGACCTTAGCTGCCTTTATGTCCCTGCCATGGTAGGTAGGCAGGCATGGGTGAAATAAACTTATTAGCTTGCAAAGTCAAGAAAAAGAGCAAGAGTAAACTTGAAATATGGGTATTGGCAACAGTATAATTGGCCCTGAAGTTTGCCAACATATAATTAAGCCTCTCTGTGAATGGCTGAGAGTTCCACGTAGCTAAAGAAAGCAGCAGAGTTAGACCTTGCTTCTTTTCTGCTATAGGGTTCATTTTGGCCGATTCAGAAAGAAATGCATTGGACAATTTTCACTTAAAAGGGCCCTCTTCAGTGGCCGTCACCCAGATAGCTGGTCATCCTTTTGCATGTTTCTAATGTGTGTGTTTGGCTGCTGGTAGAAGCCAAAGTTAAGAGAGCTGGTTTCTCTGTTGCAGTACATGAGCAATGTGGATTCCTGGTGTAAAGCGTGTGGTGAGGTGGAGCTTCCCTCTGAACTGCAAGACTTGGAAGATGCCATCCATCATCATCAAGGGATATATGAGCATATTACCTTGGCTTACTCTGAGGTGAGTTGCTTGTTTGCTTCTTTAGGTTGCTGACTTGCTTCTGGTAAAATGGTGTATTATTAAGGTTGGGTCATAAATTGACAGAGCTAGTTGTACAGTGCGTTAGTTTGAAACTCAAGTTTCAGGTTGTTCATGTTAATTTATATTCTGGATTTTGCTGCTACTGTTCAGATCTAAATGCAAGTTTTAAGTCTTCCTCTTAGGCTTCTGAAGAAATTTAAAAGGGGATATGAGGCAATAATATTGTTTTTTCAGACTCATCTAATATAAGCAACTCATGTAGTGTACTAAGTATGTTTAACTTGCATTTGCGTATTACTAACTTTTAATAGCAATATGATACTATCATTAAAATATTTGCATGGAAAGCGGCTGAGAGTTCTTTCGGAAAGTTTTGCCTTGGCATGGATTGCTTTAAGTGTCTCTTTCTGAAATGATCTCTCAAGAAAAAAGCCTTAACCTTCAAAGGATGTCACTTGACAAACCAGAAGTTAAATGCTTGGTTCTGCCAGGCTGAGAGGCACGTAAATGAGCCAGCCTGCATATGCACTTGGCATGCCTAAGATCAGCATGTCACATGTTCCCTATTAGTTTTGAATCCAGTGATGGCAAAGGCTTCCTGGTGTATCTACTAGTTGTAAATGCAGCTTAGAAAAAAAATGCTTGTTCTTCAGGCACCCTAGAAAATGATGATTAAAGTACCTGTTTTTTCCTGCAATGAGTTTCCTCCGGAGTTCTCTCTCTTTAGTTAGCCAAGTGAGAAATCAAATGGGTTTTGCTCACAGGGCTTTTCCTCTTCAGCTTTTCTTGCTTTCTTTTAGCAAGGTCGTTAACACCACAGAATAATGTTATTGGAGTCTTTTCACGTTAGAATAGCATCAGTTGAATGTGGATTATATATATTGGATTATTATATATAATATTGGATTATTATATGTTCCAGTGTAAATTGTGTATAAATATGCATTTGATTTAAATCAAGGTTAAAAAAAGAATAATGGATACAAGATAGCTTAGGCCTACAATTTACACCTGTTAAAAGTAGGTAGTTCTGGAATAAAATAGTTTGTGGTTTATACTTTGCCTAAAACATAAAATTATTTTCTGATTAACCAACACTTGCAGAAAACCGAAGTGTAACTCGGGTCAGATTTTATGCGCACAGCGGTAAAGGAGTGTGAAATCAAATCTGGTGCTGCCTTGTTGTTCATCTATCAAAAATGGACTACCTGCCTCTGTAGGGCCTGCAAAACTTTATTCCCCATCAGTCAGGTGTCTACAGTCTGTATTAATTGTCCTTTTGAGGAAAAACATGCACTGACACCCCTATTTCTGATGCATGCCACCTTGCTAGGGCAGCAATTTCATGATGTACTGAAGTACCTCTTTGGCAGTAAAACATAGGGCTCTAACTACAGATGTATGTTTCAGCTTATTCTTCACTGTGTTCCATAGGAAGGGTTTTCTTCATTGCAACTTCTCTTCATTGAGAGAATCACTTTAAAACAAGGGGGAGAGATGCAACACGTTCAAACTAGACAAATGTGAAGAAAGGCAATCTGGGGTGCAAGGAATAAAAAGGTTAGGGCTGCCTGGGATAACAATCATAAAGCATCGAACATAAGCATTTGGATCAGTCACATCCTTTTTTTATTAATTTATTTTTTCTTTTAAAAGTCAAGTATAAGAAGATGTGATAGATTACCACGTGAAGTACTGTTTGCTTTCTGGTGATAATAGAGCGTGTGAAATAGACGGGTATATGGTGGGTTTGCTCTGCTAGGGCTTCAAGGCAAACACCTTGAAAATTTGTTCAGCATTTCAAAGTTGTAACTTTTGATTTTTGGAATAATGAGGCATTTAATTTTTTTAATTTTTTAATTTTTTTTATATGTAGGTACTTTTCTTCTGATCTCAGGTCATCACTTTTTCCTGTGTTTGAAAGCTATAGCTTATTCTTTAGCAACCAGAATTTGTGGAAAAATAATAGTTTTATGTGTGTGGAGAAGACGTGTTCCTTCTTGACCGAAAAGGTTTTGTTTCCCCATATTTTAATCTGCATTCCTATTTGAGGAAGGAGGATTCAGTCCTCCGTTTGGAGGAGGATTGATGGAGTTGTCTCTTTTTGTAATGATATTATAGCACTGTTGCTTATCACTATCAGACATATGACTTAGTTTCTCTTACAGCACGGAGCTCCTTTCACTTTGTGATGAGTGAGATGGAAGAAGGGAGCACCGCTGAAAAGATAACACTTTGTCATTTGTTTTAATTTGCAATGTCTTGACAACATGACTTGAAAACAGTAATTTTAAAGAGTGAATGCTTCTAAGACTAGATTGAGTCTAATGACTGAGGATGATTACTGTGTATTACCAGAGAAGTAACTTACTGGTTTGCAAGCTTAGATAACCAGTGTGCTTGAAAATCTAAAAGCCATGCCTTAAATTAAGTTATATACTTAGCTGAGATCTTAGAGTAGTCATGCACTGGAAAGGAAAAAAATTACTCCTGCTAGGAGCAAACTTGCATGGCTATTTGATTGTCCAGACGAGGAGGACATGGCTGTTTGGTTGTCAACATGATGAATGAATCAGCACATCCTGGGACTGTCACACTTGCTTTTTTCCTGAATTGCATGGATTCTTAATAAATAGTAGTAGTTTGTTTTTTTTCTGAAATATTTGAAAGACAAAACTTGTCCTAGATAACTGCTTAGGATGCAGAAGGGAAAAGTCATCATCATAGTAACAACCAAAATGGATTACAGTGTTTTTCTATCCAACTTGACTTGATAGGTGCTGCTTTTCCAAGTGTGCTCATTCTCTTTCTTCATACTTGTAACCCAGAGGAACAAGCTTAAATGAGAACTGAGAAACAGGCGCTCCTTTAACTACTTAGTAGAAAAGAACTTTGATCTGTTCTGACTATTGAATAGCAAATTTTAAATGGGATCTCGGCTAAATTCAGTGAAAACCATTGAAAATAGCTGCTAGAGTAAAGCTTTGACACATTTCCTGTTTGACATGGTCTTGATTTGGTGGATTACAACTATCGTTTGTGTTCCTTTCTTGTGGTTTTGGATGAATTTTTCTTGCCTTCTACATGAGCAATTAGAAAAGTTCTTTGCAATTAGCTAAGTAATACCAAACTGTAATAGTGCTTTTGAGTTTCATGCTGAAAGTGGCAGAATAGCTAAACAGCCATAAAAAAAGCTTTCAGCAACCTTAACAAATGTTAAACATTAGCATTGGAGCAGTGACCAGATGACGTGTGATTGCTGCCTTTTAATTAATATACAAAATCCAAATATTTTTGTTGTGGTTTGGATTAGAGAAGACACAACAGCTAGAACTGTCTCACATATTCCTTATCAACATCCACAGTTGAACACAGTTTGCAAAAGAATGTATTTCTGTGCTGCGTGGAAAGGTTTTAAAGCCAATTATATTACTTTTTTGACATAATATCAGCTTTTTGGTTGATAGTGTTTTTGGCTTACTTGTACACTACTACCTGTACAGCAATAATTTACAAGTATTACTTGTACGGGAACAATTTAAAAGCAATATATGTAAAATCAAAATTGCTCCAAGTTCTTGTTTCTTTGTTTAAATATACTGATAAATTTAATAGTAGCTATAGAAAGTAACTTTCTCCTTGGTAGTGGATGAAAGCGGAGAGATTTCTCAGAGGGCAGTTCTACTCAAATGGTTAATTTCAGGTGCTTTGACTACAGAGCTGGAGAGAGAGGAAGGAGAATGCCTATTCCAAGTTAGCCCTGACCCCTTTGAAAAAATTGCTATTAAGGAAAATCACTCTTAAGGTATTACAAAGGCTGTTATTTAGAAAGTTGCTGTTGCTTAACATCTGGGCAGGGGATATAAAAATGTGGATTTCTACAGTAGTAGCACATTATCATATCTGGAATAAAATATCCCATTGCCCAAGTTCTCAAAGAGACTTGAAATAAGCGCACTGGGGAGGTGGAAGAATAGCCTGACAAGCTTAGGCAAGGCAAGTAACTCTTCATGCTTTCGTGATGGTCAGGTGAGCCAAGATGGAAAGTCACTTCTTGACAAACTTCAGAGGCCTTTGACCCCTGGCAGCTCCGATTCTCTCACTGCCTCTGCCAACTACTCAAAAGCAGTTCATCATGTTCTGGACGTTATCCATGAAGTCCTGCACCACCAGCGCCAGCTGGAAAACATTTGGCAGCATCGTAAAGTCCGTCTGCACCAGCGACTTCAACTCTGTGTTTTTCAACAGGACGTTCAGCAGGTAGGTTTTATTTCATGATGTCTGCATGACTTTCCATCTTCCAGGCCATCCTATGAACCTGGCTTGTGTTGGCAGGTGAGTTTTGACCACTGGACCCTTGTGTTCTTTTACTCAACGGTTGAAGAGCCACACAGGACTTATGACCTGAATTAATGTGTATCGGAGGAGGCTTATTCTTAGGGGGTATAAAATATATTTGTACCTCCTTTTTTCACTTGAATTTTTGTGTCAAATCCTCAGTGATACTTGGCTGACTTTTTTTTTTTTTTTTGAAAAGGAGAGCAATATGCTGAAGTGGAGTAAAAATCACTGATAAGATTGTTTTCTGAGAGCGACTCTGTTCTTGAATAAGTGGTTTTAGCTGCTGTACTTCAATTGTTGTGACGGCATCCATAAAATATAGTAGTTAAGTACATAAATATCTTTGATCCATCCTGAAAGAGCAAAGCTGTCCAGAATTCCTTTGTTAAAGGATTTAACAAACAAAGAAAATGTTTGCATTAAGCTGTGTTCAACAGAGAAATTAATAATTTATTTTTTATGTAGTTCCCCCTTTATAAAGGTTAAGATGACAAATTTTTGTTGATCATGATCTTTCCGTGCAGTATAAAAGTGTTTACAGATGATCCAGTTTCTCACTGGATATTAGATATCCAGTCATACGTTCTGTTTAAAATCTTTTTCTTCCAGATCAGTTCCACTTGATCTTCAAACCAAACTTCTTGTAGTCACCTGTTGCCAGAAAATACTATGTGTGTGTTTGCACTGTTGGGAGTAAAGTCACGTGCTTTCAATTACTCCCAGTACTTCATAGATTTATTGGGGGGGGGGGGGGGGGGGCAGCAGG
>JAYECN010245069.1:6612-21612 GCA_035222435.1 Microcambeva ribeirae
TTTTTTTTTTTTTTTTTTTTTTTTTTTTTTTTTTTTTTTTAAGAAAAAAACAAAACATTTCAGTGTCATGCACATTTTGTGAAGTCTGTTGTGGTGAAGGGGGGAGCTCTTTTCTGAGGGGAGGATGTTGTGCACTATTAAGCGAGGTGGCAGGTGTGCGGAGGAGTGGGAGGAAGTGAAGGGAAAGATGAAAAAATGAAAAGCGCCAAAGTTAGGAAACGAACGGGAAAACAGGTCCAAACAACCCTGCAGCTGACAGGAGGATTCCAATTTACACCAGTAAATACTTCATCAGGCGCCAACTAGGCAAATCTGTGCTAGAATAGTTATAGTTTAAAAAGGACAGTATATAGAAATTGAGAACTAATTCATTAATTTCTCTTAAAAGAAACGTTGCAAGCTTGTTTTACAGTAACAACTAGCACGTAAGCATCAGAAGACATAAAAACAGTTTTTAGTACAAAACTTTTTTTTGTGACAGTGCTATAAAATAGATAATGTATGTATTTATACATATGTGGATGTGCATATCTGCATTATGCATGCATTAACTGCATGCATAATAAATGTTAAAAATAAATGATCTCTTTTGCCTCACATTTATACAGTATGATTACAGATCATGTGGATGACATCACAGATGTCAAGACAAAAGAAATATCAGGCTTCCGGTATAAATATTGGGCTTTCTGGGCCCAGTAAGGCTTTAGCCTGGTTGTAAAATCGTGTGTCATTCACACATTCTATATCTGGTATGATGCCTAAGGTCATTAGAAAATACTATTTTCCTTTCACATATGCAGGATACCGTATAGTGCAATTAATACTTGTTGCGTTATGCTGATCTCAACTATTACCTCTTCAGAAATAACAGAATTAGCTGCTATACAGTAAAACTGACACCATAAAGCCTCTTAATGTAGAAGAGAAAAAGAATTCAAAGGTCTGCATGTCCACAGCAGAGGATGAAGGAGGTGGAGACCTCCTTTGTCTCCTGTCCTTTGCTGAATCTTCAGTGAGAAGAGGTGGAAATTGTCATTTTATATGTAAGGGAAGGGTCGTATCCTCATAGTATCAGAAAATTATTGGGCCTGTCTTGTTTACAGTGAGAACTGACAAGAAGTTGCCAGAAAGTTAGAGGAGACTTTGTCGGGTTGTCTACAAAATGCAGAGATGGATAATGAAATCTCCAGCAAAATCAGCATTTGCTGTGAAATCTGAGAAAACGTAGGTTTATTTTGTGAGGAGCTGGGTTAAAAAATAGATGAAATCTGTGCTGTTTAATACTAACAGAAAGCTACTCTCACGTGGGCAATGCTGGCTTATTTGAAAAGCCCATAAAGGGTTTCTACACGGACCATACAAAAGGGATCCTTTCTCTTTAATAGCCATCTGTACAGGAGAGATGAGAAGTGGGCCAGGTCATCTCTCCTCAGCTGTCATGATATTAACGTAGGTAATGGAGCAAGCTCTGCGTTCTGCTGGGTGTTGTTTTTCATAGATGTTCATCGATTTACACAGATAATTCTATTTATTTCTTAGAGTTGGTCCAAGCAGACCAGGCAGAATAACAAACACCAAAGCATTTCAAATGACTTTATCTTTGTTGTTTTGTAATGTAACTTTTGTCTAAAAAATGGTGTCACACCTACTGTGCAGATGGCTGCATGATTTGTAAACCAGCCAAAACATTTAAACAAATGTGTGATCTGGGGATAGATTAAATAAAGGATAAAATGGAGTGTGGACCACAAATTCTAATAATCAGATGATTTTAAGTTGTGTGTAGTGTGGAGCGATGGTAGCAGTGATAGCGGGGAATGCTTGCCAATGACAGCAAGGTGCCTTACAGATCTCAGGATGGAGCCTGTGGCCTAGTAGGCCTCGGTTTGAGAGCTGCACATTTGCTGTACAGCTGGCAGCTCTGTATGGGGACATCAGATAAAACTTATGTAAAATGAAGTGTTATTGCTTAGTATGAAATTGTGCAGGGAGGGAATTTGCAGACAGTAACTGAAAACAGAATTCATGGTACCAATGAAGCAGACTGTAAATATGAAGAGGCTTTAATTATCTGCGCAATTTAGCAAAAAATCCAAGATGTATTCCGGAACGGCAGAGGCGGCTGTAAGCGTGCTGGAAGAGCGCCGCGCGCCGTGCCTACCGCGCGCCGCCTCTCCGGGGTAGAGCTCCCTCTCCCCCGCGGCGTTTGCCGTTGCTCCCGCCGCGCGGGCTCACCGCAGCTCACGCCTCCATTTCCGGAGTCTGGATGAGGATGAGGAGCGGTGCCTCTCCTCTGAAGACTGTTTTCGGGAAAGGCTGCCCAAGCATCTAAACTCCTAAATGGTTAAGTCAAAACGCAATGTGCAAATATTTCAGAATCTTCCTTTTCGTTCTTTTTTTCCTTTTTTTCTTTCTTTTTCTTTGTGTGTGTCGGGTGGGGTGGGGGGAAGAGTTAAAGAACTGCAGTAAAATTGGTGAAAATGTTCTAATGTTAAACACTGCTAATAATAGCGGAGTATTTGAAGCTGTCCACCACTGAGGGAGTTAATTTATAGAGAACATGAAGGAAAGCACACCGAAGCTGCAGCTCTTCCTTGCAGAAATGTCTGTCACATTGGCAGTGCGTGAGGAGAAGGATGCGGCGGAGAGAGGCTGCCGGGCGGCGCTCAAGTTGTCCCTCTCCGTCCCCCTGCTGCAAGGCTCCTCTCCTCCTCCTAGCTGGGGACGTGATACCCCGTGCATGCTAATACCTACACACCGCGGGATGAATTAGTGGCGTTGTGTCAGCTTTCCCTTTTGTTCGCTGTCGCTGGCCCTTTGCAGCGCAGGCTCTGCCGGCCGCCTTGGCGCATCCTTTCGGGCCGCGCTCGGCTGCCGGCGCCGGGGGCGGCGCGGCCGTCGCGTTCCTAGATGGCCCCTGCCCGCAGCGAGGAAGGCGCCGAGTCGTGGCTGGCCCCACGTGCCCCCCCTGCTTTTCAAGCGCAGGCCCCGAGGCAAAAGGAGCCAACATGGAGAGTGGGTGCCGAGCTTCGGCTGCTCGCGCTGCTGCCGCGCTTGGTGAGCTGCCGGGGTTTCGTAGGTCACCTTTAGAATTATGCCTATGACAGCAGTAGCTACCTGCCAAGATGGCAAGGTATCTCGCGGCTCGCAGGATGGAGCCTGCGGCCCGCTAGGCCGCGGTCGGAGGGGTACACATTTGCTGTACAGCTGGCAGCTCTGTATGGGGCAGCAGTGTGGGCTGTTCGGGAGCTGGAAAGGAGACAAGCATGAAATTTCTTCTAACCCCAACTCAGTTTTTCTGTACTGTTGGCTGCTTCTCAGTTCCTTGACAAAAAAACCAATCAGGCACCCTTTAATCCGCCTGTGATTACCAGTGGTATAAAAAGAGAAGCATAATGAGGAAAAATGCCTCGTTTTGTTGCCTTCAAAAGCCAACAAATTGGAGTTAACTTGACAGGAAGTGGCTTAATAATTAGATTATTTATTTATTCCTGACACATATCCCCCTGTTACTAGTCTCAGGAGATCCTGTAGATGGTACGATTTTCAAGCTGCCATTACTTCGCTGTCTTCTGTGAACAAAGAAGCTACTGTCTATCAGTCAATTAAATGCACTCTTTAAGCAGAGGCTGAGAAGTCCTCAATGGATAGAGCCCTGGGACACTGTGGCTGATGATTCCTTTCTCTGTACTGTACATCACACTCTCAACTGCGGTCCCCACAGAGATGGAATAAAGTCATGCATTAAAATATCACTTGTTGATTTGTTTGCTAATGAAGAGCCATTGAAATGTTTGTGTATTTCTGTGGCAAAATTGTTGATAAAAGGACTACTTGCTTGCATATCTTACTTCATCTTCAGTAAGCGCTTATTTAAGACTTACTAAAATTAAAGTCAACAAATTAAGGGAAAAAGCAGAGAGATGGATAATATTGGTTTACTTGCAATTCACATCAATGTAAATAACACTGAGGATGGGAAGAGGAGAGAAAGGGGAATAACAGTACTTCAACCATGTCTGATGTAATTTTCTTCATTAGTAACAATAAGGATCTCTGTATTTTTTCAGGTACAGTAGTGGGCACACTTATTTCATGAGGCATACATTCAAGGTGTCAGTTTAAAAATAATCCTGGACATGTTAGAAAGAAAAAAAAAGAAAGAAAGAAAAAAAGTCTGATAATTTATTTTTTTATTTTCTTTGGAATTTTAAAGATATCCAGGCATCAAAAACTTCCTTTAGTTGGAGAGTTAGACCATGTGCAACCAGTTATCCCCTTACCCGGGAAAAGCGTAGCCATTTCAGGCTAGCTAGTGATGCTGGCAAAGGGTTTAGGTTTAATGCAGAATGAGCAAAGTTGCTCAAGCTGGAGATTCTGCGATTAACTTCCTCCCAGACGTTTTCCCAGAATGGTATCATCTCTGTGCATTTGTCCTCCCTTCTTTTTCTTCCTCCAAGAGCCCAGGTGACCAGAGCAGACTACATCTGGGGGACCGGGGGCTTGTGCTCTGAGGGGTTTTTTCGGGAAGTTGAAGTATGTGTACACCTGTCTTCATAGTGAAAATCGTTAACTGGCAGCATCCGTATAGAGTTGGTCCAGTCCTTGCGCTGCTCATCTTAGAGAGCTGTATTTGCTTTTAAGAAATATAGATGGTGCGGTAGCATTTCTCCAGTGAAATAGTTCTGTTCTGAATTTAGCCTCTCTGTGACCATTTGCACCTGCAAATAGAGCCTCTAAGTGCTATAATATATGGTTATTTTCTCAGCCTTATACAAAAAAGTCACTCATACCAGGATTATTGTTTTCAATGAACTTAACAACAAGCTATAGGGAATTAATTCAAACTAGCCTCAAATTGGAGTGTTTCTTATTCCTATCCTGTTATTCCAACTCATTTTATTAGAAAAAGCTTAGATACTCAGAGGTGTTCTATAATAGAAAATGAATTTGAAACCCATTCATTAATTGGTGATTAATACATTTCAGGATTAGTTTAAGCAAGGCCCTACCTCCTGCCCAGTCAAGTATGGTCTGGTTAATATCCAATTATCTGCACCTTCATACTTATTATGTCTTAATATTTCGGATATGATAACCAGAAACTTGAGAGTAATGCTAATGAGGAGCATAGAACAGGAATTAACCATTGACACACTCAATGATCCTTACTGAGGAAAGTAACTCCTTCTGTTGGCATAGTTGTGGAGCTACCATACTGCTTCTGCAAGCAGGACTTTTAATTCTGCCTCTGTGAGAGGTTACAATAATATTTAGGTTAAAACATCCTAATTTTAATGCGTCATTGACTGCATAAGGTCAGAAGATATTTCTTCCCACACCCTTCTTATTTTCATTAGGTGGAGCAAGTGAAAATCAATAATAAAGTGGAATAGTGGTACCTTCTTAAAATACAAGTTGAATTGCTTTGTGATTAAATGCACCCTCTTTTTATATAATGTTTGTGTGCATGCACATATGAGCTGAATGGCCTGCTTATCATATCCTTCTGCTTGTAAGATACCTTCTTTAACTACAACACACACAATGGGTATAAATGAAAAAAAAATCTAAATATTAGCTGCTAAATGTAAATATTGACAAATTAGCATTACTATGCATAAAAATGACAAGACCATAAAGTTCTACCTCAGGATTTTTCCTGTGAAATGTTATTATATACTATCTTAGGAAACATGCAGATTAATCCATGGGACCAACATAGCAATGGGGTGAGTAATTCTGTCCTGTTTCCTTAAACTAAGGTAATTATAGATGTAAATTCAAGGTATAGGTAGAAAGAAAGAAGAAACATTCATTTTGGCAGATTTATTTTTCTTAACTAAGCAGCTGTTTGACTGTTTGTGCAGTTCAAGAGCATTAGGAGAAGCCCCAAAGGAAATGAAGCAGTAGGCAGAGTGAAGGAGACCAGCTCAAAGGTGCAAAGCCACATAACACATTATTTTTATTACATGAATATAATCTGATATGTATGGTACTTATCCAAGAGACTTTACAGAATATGCTATTCATAGTGTGTTGGACAAAGCTTATTTCAAAACACTGCCTTATTCACTGCATTTATAGTGTTTGGATTAGTCTGCATGATAAAAGGCATAGTATATTTGTATAATCAAAAGCAATCATAAAACACATGTACAGTGGCCAGAGTTAAGGATATGCCTGTGACATCCTGTTTTGCTTTTCTTTTTTTCCGTGACTAGCTGCCCAATTTGAGTTTTCTCACACATGGTACTTTATTCGAATGCCCTAGTTCAAGACCTCAACAGTATATTCTTAATATCTAGCTGTTTGGCTGGGCACCTCTTTCCCAGCCCTCTTACAAGCAGCCTTCACAATGAACCCTCTGTACCTCCAGCTTCATTGCTTTTCATTGCCCACCTAGGTGAATGCCAAGACATTAGATAACTGTGCAAAAAAATCCCCAAGAAGAAAACAAATGAGACTCCTGCAGAGCCCTGTGTAATTCACTGAACAACTTGGGAGATGTTTATGTTTACTACCTATTTAAATTAGGAGTAACACAGTCTTCCACTTGCTGAGAAGTTTGGTTAAAAAGTCTAACTCAAATATCACATAGTGGGAAGTGTGATTTGAAACTGTCATGACATGATCAAATCAAAACCATTTTTCACCAGGACAGCTAAATACTCTTCAAGAGACATCTTCCTACTAGATTTGAACTTTCAACCCATATGTCTCCTTCAGAGCCATTACTCTTCAAGTCACACTTAGTGGGGATGGTATTATTAAATTGCCTTGATTAAAATATGTCCAAATGTAAAAAGAAAAATGCTAAAATTAAAACAAATTGAAAATAAGATGAAATACATGAAAATTGAAATAAATACATTTCATTAGAGAACTAGGTTAGAAAACTTAATCTTAGGAATAGATCTTGATAGTGGAAAAGTTCTGTAGTTTTTAGTTGCTGCTGCGTTTACCCCAGTGATGGAGTGTGCCTATCAGTTCAGACTCAAATTGTACCGTCAGGAAAAATCCTTCAGGATGGTGCATGGGAATAAATTAGGTGACAGAAAATAGGATGCTAACTTCTATGATCTGTCACATAGGTTATCATATTTTGCATGAACTGCTGTTTTTGTGCTGCCTGTGCATCTCTTTCAACCCTTGCAATGGGTCTTCCTGGCCATGTTTTATGTCAGCTGGTGATTTTCTTTGCCTCTTTCAATCTGAAGTCTCAGTAGAAGTTCCCTTCTCTGATGAGAAGACACACTCTAGCTGCCCTTTTTTTTTCTGAATTATATCTTTTCCATTCATATCCTGCAAACCAGATTTGAAATGCTTTCTGACTCTGAACTCTTCCTCCATCATCTCCTCCAGAGTACGGTTAACTTTTCCACAGCATTACACAGTCCTATCTCTGTCTCCTTTTGCTTTATGGTACGATCTCTTCTTTTGGGTAGAGAGGGGACTTCTTTTTAGAAGTCCTGCTTTCCTAAACTTTGCCTTACTGGCTAAAGAGGCAATTTTTGTTTCATGGTGTCAAAACACGAATCAGAATGGGCTCAATTTTGTGGCAATTCCAGCATTTCCAATGACGACTTCTGTAGCCTCGAATAAGTCACTGAAATGAGAAGTACAGAGATCTGTCAGGACAAATTAGTTAATGTATGTTGGAAAAAAAAAAGTATAAGTATTGTAATGCTGTAAATAGTAAGCTATTGAATTATTCTTATTTGCTATTATTTCTTGGCTAATGCAGAATTTTACTGATCGCTTTAGAGCAACATTTGGTGCCTGTTCCCTATCCATTTCAGAAGCCAATGAAAAGCAAAAGTTCTTCTCTTTTACCGCATCAGCCATCCTCAGAGATGTGCTCCAGACCACTCTCATTCTTGGCATCACCTTCTCCACACAACAAGGATTGTCCTTCATTTCTTCCCACAGCAGAACCTGTGTCTAAGTTACCAGAAATTGCCATGGCATCCATAAGTCAGTAATGCTGGTTTATTCCTCTTCAGAAATTTGGCCCTTGCTACTGCAATTGCTAAAGATGCTGCAAGATCCATCTTTCATCTTTTCTGCAGGTTCCATACTTTGCAAAAATCTCCATCTCAATTTTCATGTATTGCAATATCCTATGAAAACATTTCTTCCTTACTTACACGCCAGTTGAATTTCTCTCTCTTCCTTGGTTATTATTTAAATTTAAAGTCGTTATTTTTGTGCTCTTATAAAGAATTTGGGGATTTACCCAATAAAACATATAATCAGTTTTTAGCTTCAACTGCTTACTGTGGTGTTTGTTTAAGTCTTGTAGACATGATACATGCACCTTCAGAAGAATTTTTTTTTTTAATATTCTCTGTTTTTTAATCTATAATCCAGGTTTAATAACAGCTATTGTTGGTACCACAGATCTTGTAGCTTTAAATAGTATGCCTTAATATTGCCCCCTCTTTATGCTCTATTGTAATGAAGCAGCATCAGTAAATTGCAATGAAGGGTGATTGTTGCGTGGGGATGACAACTACACCTTGGGGTCCATTTACGACAGATTATTTTTTTATTGTTGTTATTACATCCCATCTTCTTTACTCTCTTGATACCAAACTTGCTGTTGGACATCAGCACAGCACTGGGGATCTGAAGAAACATTGTGAACATCAGCTTGTCTGTGAGGTACCACCAGCCACTCTTCAGTTCCAGCCCTGGTATCGTGGGTGGCTTTGCAGTACTTTAGCAATGCCAGCTTGGTCTGGCACTTGGACTGGCAGTGTTCTTCATCATTTACTCTTTAACAAATTAGTTGGTTGCTGATAAAAATGACAGATATTTCTTGGTAACCATTTTCAGACCAGAATGGTACTAGATTCATAGCAAGTGCAGCATGTTTTCTCCGTTCCTGTTCTTCCCCATATATTTTCCAATGCAGAAGAGTGCAAAAAAAAAAAAAAAAAAAAAAAAAGTTTCAAAGTTTGAGCTCTGTCCCCCTTTCAGCACTATGTTCACATTCAAAGGAAGGGTTTTAGCAATGGTGTCAGTTTATTACCGAGTGCCATGATCTCAAGAAACTTTCTGCAAAATTGAGTTGCACGCAAATAAAAAGAATTGTTATTGTTCTAAGGACACAGACATTTTTGTCAAAGGCATTTGCTTTCCAAAAAACTTTCCAGCATACACTGGCAGTGTCAAAATAAAAATTTCAGCCAAGTAAGAGTGCAACTTTCAGCATTAGTTGTACAAGAAGCAGCCTTCAGTCATGAAGTCAAGTTGTAAGTGATTTGTCAAATGGTAACATGAAAGATAATCACTCATTCCATCTATGTGGAGGCCAAGAAATTGTCCTGTGTTTTACAACAGGGCAGCTCAGGAAATCACAGCTAACTGAGACGGTTCCTTGAGGTTTGGAGAACCACCGTCCATTGCCACAAACTCTCATCTCTGTAGTCTGATGTCTGAGGCACTTAAATGTTCCGCTGTCCTTGCCGGGATTCCTGCATCAGACTTGTGCCCCAACATGGAAGCGTTGCAGGGTGCCCAGGCTTAGCGGAGTGTCTCTGTCCTTCATACATCCCTCGGGAGGAACAGTAAAAGCTTGAGGTGGACCTGTGTGACACCTCTGTGCATCATGAATTGTAGTGCAAATGTCTGGTCCTGCAAACATAGAAGTAGGCAGATGGTTTTACTCATATAAATGAATGCTATAAGCTTTCTTTTATACAGGATTAAAGCCGCATATGTTCTTAAGTATTGGTAAGATTGCGGCCTAAATTGCAATTCTGGGTAGTATTTTAAAACATGCTCTAAATAAGGAAAAAAATGTCTTCCATAATGAAGTCATCATCCCATTAAAACATCTCAGTGATACCAAATATATGAGTTTTGAGCTGTAATTTGGATTTTTTCATGTTTATGAAGATGACACTCTTTTTTTTTTCATTGCAAAGCAGCTTTTTCCATTTTCTTCTTTATCTTACTATTGTGGCTGTGTAGCATTCCAATTTAAATCAGGAATTAGAACTGACACACCTTGAATTGAACTCTCAATTCTTTTAAAACTGACGCCAGTCCCACACTATTTGGTCGTACAAACTTCCGATTATGGGCCAGAGAGCATTGATTTTTAGCTGCCATTTCTAGCATGCACACTATAGAATTGAAATTTAAACCTTAATCCACTCTTTAATACAATTAATTTTTAATGTGCAGTAATACTAATTGAAATAGCCTGAATTTAGTAAGTTACCACAAGACATTTTCAAAAGCAGGAGTTTCCACTGAGGACTAGAAGGACAGATAATCATTGTTACAGTGTTTACAGAATAAATGCACACTCTGCAGGCAATTCCATACCAAAAGCTTTTTTCCGTTAGTTTATATTAATACATTTCGCTGTGGATTTAAATTTGTTTTCAGTGATTCGTACTGCAGTATGTCTGTTGTTGTGAACCGTGTTATTGTGATTTTTTTTTAATGGAAGTGTTTATTTGTACAGAGTATTTTCAGTTTTACCTCTGTATTTTTAGCATGACTGTCAGTGTATTATCTAGTTGTCAAATGCATTTTGATGTACATAAAAATGTATTCGATTTTCTTCCTGTAAAATGGTCAGCCATGCAGTTTCTATGCATGATAAACTGAACCTGCATGTTATGTACCTGACTTGCTTTTTCCCCAAGGTTTGCCTTTCACATAAGCAATATATCTTGTGCCACCCTGATTTGACTGCATCACTTCTAATTTCCAAATGTGATCTTTTCAAATGTTTTAGTGTAGAGGATAGAAAGGGAATTCTAACTTAAGAGGGAACAGATCCTACACAGTTAACCAAAGACGGTTGGTAACAGACTCCAGTTTTGTCACTGTTAGGAGAAAACTGCACTGAGCTTATTTGCCCACAGTATTAAAACAGTATTACAGCATTCAATAAAAACCCTGCAATTGACAGAGTAGTATTTTTAAAGGCTCCTTACCCGTGGGTTGTAGCAATGGAATTTTTTTTTTGAGTTGGGTGTGATAGAAGAGCAAAGATCAAGTTGTTCTCCTCTTCTGAGACTAACACAGTACATCACTAAGCAACACTTTTAGGTTCTGTAGTATGCAAAATAGAGATTTAATAATATAGTTGCTGCACGATGTTGTTAATCAAACAATAATAAATCATTAGAAACCCTGTGTTCTTTGACAAACGTCCGCATGTTTCAGATCCTTGTTGTATGCTAATTAATCCTCAGTAAGCACTTGTATAGTAATTAAATACCTTGCACTTAAAGCACAGCCAAGCCCATTTATAGTGGTTAAAGAATTGCATCCCGTGTTATTCACGGAAGGCGTTTGGGCTCGGCAGGGGCTTGGTGGCGATTCTTCAGTTTCTTGGGGAGGCTCCTGGGTTTTGGGCGCCGGGCACCGCACGCAGCTCCCATGCCCGTGTTCGGGGCCGCCTGCGAAGGCCGGGGAGCCTCCGTGCCCTCAAGAGCGCCCGCGTTGCTGCCGCCGCTGCTCGCTCGAGGCGCTCACGGCCCCGCGCGGAGGCGGCCCGAGGCTGCGGCCAGGGGCTCCCCCAGCTTGGGGCTCCCCTCGCTCGGGTTCCTCGGAGAGCTCTGGCGCTCCGCGTTACCTGCTCACAAATCCACCGGGGCTAAAAGCAGGGCCCGCCAAGGAGCGGCGCGTGGAGGGACTCTCAAAAATGGCAATACTGTGTGTGGTGGACTTAATCCCAGCTTAAGTGTACCACGTAGTAGTTACATTAACCCCCGAAGGTGGAAGAGAGTGTTTTTCTGCAAATTTTATATTCTCTTTGAGTGAATGTATGTATCTCTTTAATTTTCAATTTGTATCAGCAGCTAATACTTGATTTTTTTAACACTGTAGAAAAATAATTTTCAAAAGAATATCAGCATAATCTGTTTATAAATTATTTGGTCCTGCTTAAAATGTAGGATCTACTTTGCTTGGGAAATCACGTTTAAATACATGGCTTAATTGCGTAGGTGTTCAAAAATTACACTGTTAGTTGAATGGATGTGTGTGAATATATGGAAAGGTCTATACAGTTATATAGGGTAGACGTATTTAATATGCATAGCTTGATGTATGTTGACCTCAGGTTACAAGAGTAGAAAATCCCATTTTCCAGCTTGTTTCAAATGTAGTAAAAATGCTGCTTCAGTTGCTTTATGCTACTCACATTGGGAAAGGTGCTTATACTGTGATAATTATCATCAAGGAATATTAATGCGTTCAGCATTTGTAACCCAAAAACTCATTATAGCTTAAGCTGTGCATCATCTGTGAAGAGAGAACTTTGCCAGAATTCGCTCTTCACAGGGGTTGCCTCCTGCTTGTGATGGAGTGGTCAGAGTATTGTAAGAGGTCACTTAGGCTATTTTTGAAAGCTGAAGTTTTGCAATTTTTGATTCACTACCTTCTGTCTAAATAGCTTAGCATTCTTCCCCCCCAAAATTTGCTTTTTCTAATTGAATGCCTGGTGAAGTGCATAAAGCTAAAAGATTGCATCTCATTATGTGCAAGAGGCTAAAGGTGTAGACATAAATATTGCACACCAAGGTCATGCAGATTTCAGGATCCGTTCTGCCATCGGTGTACGTGGAATTTGCAGGAACAACACTGTCACTCATGCATCTAGGAACTAGCCATTCAAATCCTAGGCTTTTTAATAAGAAACTAGTTACTTTTTTGTATCAAAAATGGTTGGCAGTTTTAGAAGCAACTGCCACCTGGGTTCAGCATTTACATATTCAGGGTAGGAACATATTTTGGTTTCTTAATATTATTGCACCATAAAAATGAATGTTGAACTTCTACTCTTTTTTCTAAGGTCCCGGACCCACAAACAGCTTTCGCATTTCTAAACTGCGCTACAACAGCTTGGTTAAAGCATCATGGCTTAATTCTTTCCTGTGTCTGGTTTCACATCAATGTTCCTCAATTGACTGAGCTGATTTACATTAGTGTTGGTGAGAGGAGACTCAGTCCTTTAAGGGTTATTTTGTATTTTCTTTAGTATGGTTTGTTGATGGAGTCGATGTGGACAGGACCCAAATTTATGCTAGGACAGTTAAGGAATAAGAGGGCGGAATGATACAAAAATAAATACTCTTCTACAATAAAAAGAGAGATTTTTATTTCTGCTGACTTGTAACTGGAAGCTTTCTTCCAAATAAGAGAGCACTGATTTCAGAAAAATATCATGTTCACGCTCTTGGTAATGATGCCTGTAGAGAAGCCAAAATTGTGCTGTTTGGTGATGTTCTTATTGTCAGGATTTTTAATATGGTCGGGTATTATTGTTTCTCCTCCTCCTTACGGATCCACCGCTTGTCATTCTCATCTCCATATTGCCTTATGTTGCATGTTGTAGTGGGCTTCGTGGTAGGCAGAGGAGACTGCGCTTCGTGGGCTGTGCAGTTTCTGAGGTCAAGATGTGAACCTGGCCTTGCTCCTGGGAGGACTAGAAAAATCTATTTCATAACTTTCTGGAGGCCTCAAAGAAGACTAGAAGAAAAACACAAAACCCACAGGCTTAGTTTAGACCGGGTGAAGAGTTGGATTCACCCATAGGATAAACAGGCTGGCAGTTGATCAGCGTTTCTTGTCATAAAGGGTCCCCGCTGCCAGGGTAAACTCCACTGATGCAGCAGAGCCGTCAGGAGCTACGTAAATCTTTCAAACACCCAAACATTTGCGCAGAAATGCCCACCTTGATAGTACAGAACAAATCTGCTTGCCTGATAAAATCACCAAAATGAAGAGCTTAAAAGATAGATAAACACAGCTTCTAGGAACTCAGTGTGGATATAAAGAGCCCGTGCTATTAAAAACAGTTCATTGATGGGGCACAACTTTGGTTTGCATAGTACAGTGCTGATGTCTCAAAAAGAATGGCTTCCTTGAACCAAAGAGATATTCTCAGCAGGTGATAACACTGCTGATGGGAAATAATAGGGTGCCATATCTGCTGTGTGCGTGTAAACTTAATAATCTCTATGAATTTTGAGTAACTCATAACCCTGTTTCCCTTCCAAAGAAGCATTATGAAAAGATTGCTTCCAAATCCTTCAGATATTCACTGTACTTATGATAGATGCTTTAGTTTTTACCTTGAGGCGCTGGAAATGAATGTGTGTTCTTTGCAAGAGATGAGGAGTTGGCTTTAGAAGGAGCAAATTCTATTTTTGTGTTTAAGTTCACTGTTTGCACTTGATGTAGTGAAAACCGAATGTGAAGAACTGCTTTTCAGCATTATTTCTCTGTCTCCCGTACCTCAAGACCTCTGAATTATTGCGCTAAAATGTTCTATTACGTATGATAAAAAAATAGTGGAAATCTGGAAATAGAGCAAGATTGCATCCATCAATTTGGCTGTATTTGGATTCTTCTAGCTCCATCCTAAATCACAAAAAGCATCATCCTTGTGATGTAGAGTTAACGCTGTTGCTCGAAAGACCAAGAAATCTGCTTTTGCTGAAGGTATTGCAAATGTAGCCATTTATAGCTCTTCTTTCATGAAAAGTGAGCACGTTGGGGTTGAATTTTATCCTGCGTACACCAATGCATCTACGTTTCTTCAATGATCTGTGAAATAAGTAATTATGACAAAGTGTGGGCAAATGCTTATGATAAAGTGAGTGAAATCAGAATTACGTCCTGCATTTATTTTTAAAATTTTACATGTTTTTTTCCTTATCCTTGTCTCACTTTCTATTTTCCATTTTTTAGCATCTATTTATCAACATTCATGTTAAAGAATTTGACACAAAAAAAGTAACTAGTTTCTTAACAAAGACCAGAAAATCATTCCCAGAAAATACTTGCATATTTTTTTTAAATTCATCTGGATCCTATTGCATGCACAGGGCTTCTTTTTTTTTTCTTTTTTTAATATCTAAAATCCCTTTTTTTTTTTTACACAACAGGCAACATGAAGTTACTTAAAAATAACAAATGTCATGTTTACTTATACAGTTTATTTTATACAAATCCAAAAGC
>JAYECN010245173.1:0-25298 GCA_035222435.1 Microcambeva ribeirae
AATTTAATATAATTATTAAAAAAAAAAAAAAAAAAAAAATTACCCATACGTACCATATGCAGTTCTTACCAGGCTAAAATCCTAAAGCAACTCGTTAAGAGCTCCAGACTTTTTAAATGGAGCAATTGTCATCTAGCCTTTAAATATCTAGGAATATAGTATGAAATATGTGTTTGATTTTCCCTGTCTTACAAAATGGTTTCTGACTTTCTGTGATGGTCTAATCTGATTTAAGTGTCCAAAAAAAAAAAAAAAAAAAAAAAAAAAAAAAAAAAAAAAGAGAGAGAGAGAGAGAGAACTGAGGTAAAGAAGTAGAGAGGTGCATTTGCATAATTCAGTTCTCCTTGTTTTCAGTTTTTGGTGGACACACGTAAGCCACAATGCTGTATGACCTTCCTAGTTTGATGAACATTAACATTGGATGTGACTACTTATCTCTCTTCCTTCCCCCTCTCCTGCCTCAGGGTTTAAGTGGTTATTCAGTGTCACACTTTTTTTCTAAACCATTTAACTAATATGTATCTCTTTAAACCCTGAACTTCTGGGGCCACACAATACCGACTGTTTAAATGTGCCGCATTGATTTAGGAGGCGTTTTCACAGATGACACTTGACAAACCAACAGGCAGCACTGTGAAAGCTGATAAACGCTGGCATCTTCAGGCACTGATCAAAGTCTGCCACGCTGGGGGTTTACGTACTTCCCCCCCCCCCTTCTGTCTGTGCACACAGTAGTTAGTGTTTGCATATTAGCTAATTTGCAGTATTATACTTTTTTTTTCTTTTTCTTTTTTTGCAACTGGAGAAGTATCAAAAACTGCTGGAGCTAACATTTAGGTATCACTGTCAATGTAGGTGGTTTAACTTTGCACAAAAATAAGTCATATTCAACAAGTTAATTTGCAGCTCTGCAAGACTGATTAGAAGTGGGATTTTTTTAATCATCTTTTCCATGTTTTTGACAGTGTCCTTGCAGTACCTACTCCATACAGGCTACTGTAGTTTTGTCATTAAATGCCACAGAAGTCATAGCATTCCTTCTATTGAAAGATTTCCTCCCGTTTCAGTTCTTTAGCTGTATTTTTTTCCTCTTCATCTGTGCATGTATAAACCACACCCGAGTTAGTATCTTTTGTACACCTCATGCAGAAAGTCTTATAATAGATGCTATGTTTTCCAAATGTCTGGGCTGGTATTCTTACCTATCGTTAAGTACCTTCCCTGCAACATGTCCCAGCCTCCATTTTTTATGACAGACCTTGCTCTTGCATAAAGTGCTCCAGGGTATTAAATTCTAGCATTGCACCCAAGTTTGGTCACCTCAGTCTCCTTGATTTATAGCCCTGTTGTTTGCAAATGCCTGCAACTTTAAAGGACTTTAGATGACATTAGTGTTCAAGTGGATATTGTTTTCTGACATCTTGGAGAGGTCACTTTTCCCTCTGCCTTTCACAAATGAAAGCACCCTTAAAGCAAAATAATATTTTTGAAAAAAAAATAGCTTAAAAAGAAGCCATGCATTTAGCCTAGGTAAAATGCATAGCTGCAGTTTATTGCATGTAAGCTTGTTGCTGACTCTCATCTTGTCCTCAGGATTTTTAAAATCTCTTGAAGATCTTTGGTGTCTCTTAAAAGAACTTGTTTGTGTGTCATTATAAGCTCAATGAAGAGATAAGCAAATCTCAGTTCTCCATTCACAATTCCATTCCATTTATCAGCATCTTCCCTTTGTTTCTCAGTGCTGGGCTTGGAAGAGTTTCTTCAGCACCTTACTGCTGGGTTGAGCATTTGATGTGCTAAGTTCACAGAGTGCAGTCCTCCCTAGATTTTTCACTGGTGGAGGTTTGCATTATTCACTTCAGCCTATTTCAACCTGCTAGGAAATTAAATAATGAACAGATACCAAACTTGGCAGTAAATTTCAGTGAGTATCCTAAAGCTAACATGAACTATAGAACCGAATATCCTAAAATGTACTTATTCTTTCTTGGTAGAAAACATAATTATTTTCTAAGACTAGAATATATTGCTTTCAGATTGAAAACTTGGAAACTACCCCCCATGAAAACAGCCTTCATCTGAAGGCAGCCTGCTGACATAAATCAAAGCTATCACAATAGGCTTTGCTTTACTTAAAAGTGTTTTGGTACATGAAACAAAACCACAGCAGGCCAGATGCTGTGTGGCGCAGAGCTCGCAGACAGCGTTCTGTTGATCAACATCAGCTGAGTATCTGGCCCAGCATGTCCGGTCCTCCCAGTTCCCAAACATATCAGTGCTGCTGCCCAGGGACAGCAGGAGGGCGTTTATCCTGGAGGAAAGGTGGTTGTATCAGCTGTGCTACAGAAGGTCTATTTTTTCTGCAGGACCATGTTTGTCAGAGATTTTCTTGTGATTTTGGCTAGCCGTCAGATGCTGCTCTTTAAACAACGACTTGTTTCTTCCTTGGTTTTATCTCAGGATGTCTCACAGTGAGATTGGACTGACGGGGACAAAACGAGTGTTAAGTACGTGCTTGGTGAATGACATCACGTTTGTTTAAGCACGCTGATAAATCCGTCACAGGATTGTCATGGCAGAATACTGCAGAGCCGGGGGGCAAAAGGCCAAGGGCACCTCAAGAGGAAAAGTGGCACTTCGGAGCACTTTTGGCCTGGGCGCTCGCTCCCTGCACGTGAAGCCCGTGCTGCTCGCGTCTCAGCGACCTTGGTCTTCCTCACGAGGGAGCAGTAAAAGGATTGATCGGATACATGTGAGGTGGAAGTCCTTGTGTGCAAGTAGGTCACAAATGCTGTGGCTGTGTTTGCATCTGTGGATTTTTCCCCCCCGATTTCCCATCAGAGCAAGTGTTAAGTGATAACGCGGCTTTTGGGAGCATCTGCTGTCGGTGGGACAGACCTCCTGTTCTTGCATGTTGGCCAGCAGTAGATTTTGGCTTGTTGGTGTATTACATTTATAACCCTGTACTAAGCACTTTCTTGGGTAGTGGAAGGTAGATTTTTATCCCATTAACCGCATTAAACAGGAAGTCCCCTTGAAAAGAGCTGCAGTCAGACCATTAGACCAGAGCTATTGACCACTGCACTGACGATCCAGCCAGTTTTTCCTGTAGCTTTTAAAAATAATTGAACATCTTTTCCTTTCTCCAATCCTTACATAACACAGATAAATGGGAAACTGAAGAGCTGGAGGGAAGTTATCAGTATTGTAGTCTTTTAAAAAGCATCATTGCTTTTAAGAACTTATTTATGAAAAGGATGTAGTCTCGCAGATAAATGCCTTTTTTAATTATCTTTGCTCATTTTGCAATTAATACCTTCAGAGTGATTTGAACTGGAAAGGAAAGAAAGGGAATTGGAAAAAAATGTGAAGAAATTGCATCTGTTTTGAGTTAATTTTTAAGTGCAAACTTATGTTATTTCTTCAGCGTCATTGCAGTGGTTTTATGTGGAAGAGCTTTATCAGAAAAGCTATTGAGGAAGAATGGTTTGGAGGGAAATGCATGAGTAAAATCACAAATCAAAGGGTTGAGCATTTGGAGCTATTTTTAGAAAGGGTCAAATTTCAAGTCTTTTTTTTTTTTTAGATTTGAAAAATGTGACAATGGCAAATCATTGTTAGCCAGAATTTGTTTTGTAAATTATTCTTCAGCTGAAAAATGACCTTCGGTTTGTTTTGGCTAAGCTCAGGGCCACTTGGACTCATTGGAGCTGGGAAATGAGTCAATTAGCAGTGCTGGATAGAGGTATTTTGCAAGGGGCTTGTTTTCTGCCCAGCAGGGCGATCTCAGTGGGTGTTGGAAAAATCACAGCTGAAAAGCATTTAGCTGTGAGCATACTGGGGAAAAAAACAAGGGTGCAAGAACATCCCAGAGAAACAGTTGATGTCTGTGAGCTACCCAGACCTCCAAGCATTTCCCCACCACCCAAATGTAGGGAGCTTAATTGTGCATCAGGAAAACAGTGTTGCTGTGCCATGGAAAAAAGGGGCAAATTCAGCCCTGTTGCCCAGCGTGTGCGGCCGAGCCCTGCTCTGCAAAGCTGCCCCGAGGTTGGGCAAACTGCTGTAATGAGTTTGCTAGGCATGACTGCTAGAAACAGGGCTGGGCGTGGAAACTTGTGGGGATTTCACCTGTTTCACAACAGTATTTGAGTCTCTGTGCCAGTTACGTGGAAGTGTATCTTCATGCTGCTGCCTCCCACCATCATCATCTTTGGTGTATTGCTGTTTTAGGGGTTTTTCTATGCAGTGCAACTTTGGACTATATGGAATGTGTTGACAGGTATATGACTACCTGCTATTTCAAAATTATACACAGCTGTGGGTATAAAGCAGGTAAATCTTACTGTCATCCCTCAGCCAATATATTTGTTTTTTTAACCTCACTAGCTCAATTACTTCTTGCACATTTTTTTTCTTCTTGTTTAATTTGGACTCTGAAAAGTTTGCACAATAACAAAGATGTATTTGTATGCCCTTTAAGTAAGCCTACTAGCTCCAAGGGTCAAAAGATACAATATACAAATATGTTGACTTTGCAAGCAGTTAGATTAATTAAATGGATCAATGAAAATTCCCTTGTATAGGGCACTTGAGTGAGAATTAATTTTCATTGTGTCAAAAATAAGTTATTTTAACAAATCGGATGGTCAGAACATCATCTGCAAAAGAATATTATGTGACTGAAACAAAGTTTATAGCGAAGGGAAGTGTATGTGGTGAAAAGCACTGTGTGCACCTCTGCCTTTCTGCTGCAGAGAGGACAGTGATGAAAGAGAGGAGAGTGGGGAAGACACTGGGATTTAAGAGTCATGATAGAGTAACTTCAGTTCATGTCTAGAGAAGGGAGGTAACGCTTAAGCAGATCTCTTGATTGTTGGTTATTTGTGCCCCTGTGCAAAACCATTGCTTTGCAGTTACAGAGGTTTTGTAACATCTGGCTCTGATTTTAAAAGTAACACTAATCCTTTTTGTAGAATGTGGTTAGTGTTATAATGATAACTAATAATCTAGTAATGTCTTTACAACTGCATCAGTTTGAGAAACACTTTTTTGAGCTTTAAGTTAATTTTTCTTTGGTGGTATTAGGCATAGGCACAAAAATTATCTTTGGTACCAACATGATTCTGATTTGTATCTTGGTATTAGATGGAGCTGCTGCATGAGCAGAAGTCACCTGCATGATACTAATGGTAGCACTGGGATCTAAAATTTTCAAATTTTCAGCATGTTGCTTTGTAAGAAATTCCAGCTGAACAAGTTCTTGTCAAGTTTTCTGTGGAGATGCATCATTTCTTAAAACAGAAGTGTAATTAAAAAGGCATTGTTCAATCAACGAGTACTTAATTTTTTGCTGATAACATTGCACTCATGCTAAAAGAGTGCTTTTTATCAAAGCACAATTATGATGTGAAAATACCTATATAGCTTGCATATGTGATACTGTATAGAGTATGTTATCAAATCAGGATTTTAAAAGGAACGGCATGCATAAAAATTGTACCCTTCATCAATTATTTAAGTT
The DNA here is from genome assembly GCA_035222435.1 of Microcambeva ribeirae. Taxonomy (NCBI): domain Eukaryota; kingdom Metazoa; phylum Chordata; class Actinopteri; order Siluriformes; family Trichomycteridae; genus Microcambeva; species Microcambeva ribeirae. The sequence goes on from JAYECN010245173.1 coordinate 5,525, forward strand.
GGAATTAAGTTGGAATCAATTATTTAAGCTTGGAAAAGTAGCATTTTTTGAGAGAGATGATTGTTAGAAGCCTTTATTGTGGTCTTCCAAAAACATCCTAGCATCTCTTAGAATATGAGCCTTCAGCCTTCAACTAATGATTATGAATAATTCTTTCTTTTTTTGGGGGGGGGATGGGGGTGGGGAATGACTTAATTCTGAATAGAATTAAAATGAAATTAAGAAATAAGCTGAAGTTTAAAAGCATGTAATTTTAAGGAAAAAAAATAAGAAATAGCCTAATTCAGCTTAATAAGCTTCAAGGCCAGTTACTTCCTCTAATTTATCTGATTAGACTGTTCAGCTGTTCTTACCATTAAGCACAAGAAGATCATAGATGCTTGTTTGTTTCCTAAACTTTTTTTTTTTTTTTTTGATTGCAGGTGCTAGCCATGTGTATAAATGTATAAACAAATGTAAAAATAAAATTCAGGCTGCAAATAGTATTTTGTAGTATTCAATCAATCCCTGCAGTGCCTTGCTTGGCTGCTGCATTTTATTTCCCCCAGGTGTGGGCAGGTGCTTAACACAACTTGCTGGTCAGGGGCCAGCAGCTTTTTCCTCTTCTTTGCTGGAGGTGTTTGATGAGATCAATGGGGGCTTGCTCTGGAGATTGGGAAATTCCACAGCAATCTGTTTAAGGTAGCCTTTTTTTTGTTTTGTTTTTAAGTAATTACAGATATTTGTAACTTTTTTCTTTTTCTTTAGTGCTCCATTTGCCTGATGTTGTGATGGCTGTAGTTAATGTTACAATTTTAACTTGTGGCTAGGTATTTGTAAGGAGAAACAAAAAAGATTTTTCACTACATGTAAATTGAAAATTCTCTTTCCGGATACTCTGAGGATACTTGTTTAACAATCTGAATCCGTCATAAAATCCGTCATTTATAAAATTAACAACTATTGAAACTCCAGTGGTGCTTATTCTGTCTAATAAACACATCTAACTCTGCTTGCTTACTGGAGGCTTGTTGAATGTTGGTGCATTGGGAGGGGAGGGAGAACCTCTTGCTAAAAATTAATAAGTGAAGATGTGCATTTGTGCATTGCATTGGTTTTCAGCACTCTTAAAGTAACATATTGTGCAAGAACACAGACTGAAATAAAACAGGAACAACCCCATGTGTGCTTGGTCAGAGCAGGAGATCAGTATACCCTTCTGCTTTATAATTCTAAATATTTGACCATTGCATCCCTTTTAAAATTGCTTTTTAATTTGTCTTTTTTTTCCTTTTTCTCCCCCCTTCTCCCCTTCTTTCCCCCCCCCCCCCAGTTGACACCTTAAGTGGAAGATGAGGGTGAGCCCTTCTGAGTTGCATTGCTTTAAGTCTTTAAATTCAGGAGTATCTGTGCTTCAGGTGCAGATTAAATTACACTGAAGAACGAGTTGGTGGTAAACACTATCAGATGGTGCAGATATCAGGTGGCTTTAAGTGCCTCAGAAAAATCAAGTTTGTTTGCTGTTTTAGCTATGTCACATAAACCACTGATTTTTTGTATAATAAACAGGAAGAAAAAGCAGTCCTAGCTTTACCAAAAAACAAACAAAACAAAAACAAAAAAACACACTTTGCATTTGCTTGCTTCAGAGCAGGCCTTGATCTAATAAAGCAATTGCTCTTTGGGAAGTTTGTTAGATGTCTGTGTACCTCCTTTGGTTTCTTCATTCCCTAGGGATGTGGGTATTTTATCTTTTCTTTGTATTGATGAAATTTGTATGTGTGTTTGATTGGACTTAGTGTTCGGAAAGCCCAGGTTTATGGTGTTGCTTGCTTGGAAATAAGGCAGACTCTCTGCTTGCTGCCGGGGCAGGACGGAGAGGGCAACGAATGGGCACTAGCAAGGGGAGATGGCTCCTCAATTTGTTACTTAGCCAAGAGAAAACTTCTGGAAAAGCATCTGCGGGTTGTGCACAGAGCTTGCTTTTTCCTGTTGACCGGGTTGCTGTATTTGCTCATGTTTCATTCAATGCTGAAATGCGGACTGTAGTATCTTTTTGTTCTGCTGATGCTGGAGCGTCATGAGCTGCTTCTGTGGAAAGAGAGATTGGGATTTCATTTTTGGTCTTAACAGGACAGTCCGGAAGTCATGCATCTTTTTCCGTCTCTGGAGATTGAGCAGTAGAGGCATCTTTCCTCCAGGCACTACTTACACGTTACCATGTGGACTTTCACTTCAGTTGACCAAAGGCACTGCCAAGATGAAATATCTTGTACAGCGTCCATAGAGTTGCTTAAAAATAACCACACATTCCTCCCTTCTGTTTTGTTTTAGTTGTAGAATAATATTTTTGTTCTCTGCTTTGGTGAGTTTTGTGTTTTGCTTGAGTATCGTTTATATTTAATAAGAACATAAATGGAGCTCCCAGTAGGCCAAGTAGCTATTGACCGGAACATTTAAAGCTTAGTTTGGAGATGAAGGATTAAAGTCTAACTGTCAGCTCTGATGGCTGAGACGCTTGTTTTCTGAACTACTTTCCACTGTGAATTTTGAGGTATAAACTAAAAATAACTATGTCATTAAGAAGGATCAGCAGTGAAATTTAATTCAGTTCTGCTGAGATAGTCACTTAAACACACACACACACACACACACACACACACACACACACACACACACACGGCTTGCTCTGTATGGAGGTTTCACTGTTCCCCTCGTCATGAATATCTGAACTCACCTTTGAACTCACAAACAGACTGATCTGTTTGAAATACATCTATAAATATGTTGTGATATAAGATTACATTAAAAAGCATCTATGGATAGTAGTGATAGCACTCTGTGCGTCAACCTGTTCCTTCAGCTTTTAATGCCTGCCTTTATATGCAGTATAGACAGAGAGGAATGATTAGGCTTTGCTAAGTTTTTATTGCAGCAATCTTAGTTCTTTCTACTTAGACATGTCAACTATGATTTAAAAACATCAATTAACATCTTCCTCTTTCCCTTCCCTTTGTTTATTTAAAGGCAGAAAAGACTAGGTCTGATTCAAAAGTGTTTTGAAAATGTTTATAACAGACAAAGGAAACTGAGCCATGGATGTTTGTCCTCATTGATAGAGGCAATATGGGGCTCTGTCATGAAGGCTGGGGCTGCTAATAGTTGCCCAATTGCTTTTTTTCACAAATAGTTTTGGCAGTAAGAAAGAGCTTCTCTAGATGTTGTCCTAAATAGTATGCAAAGCTTCACCTCTAGCAGTAACTCTGAGCTGATTGCTGATGCCAGGCATCACACAGGTAAGCCTAAAGAATTTGTGGAGAAGTAAATGATTAAGTGCTGCTTAATCATTTGTGATACTGATGTGTCTGTTTCAGTGGATTTAATTCCCTTCCTCCTACCTCTTCCGAGAAGTGTGTTATCAAGAATTTAACTTCAGGAGCAAAGAAACTTGAATAGCTAAATATAGATCATAGAAGTTTAAATAACATCCAGTCTCAGAACAGATGTGTATGTGTAAAGAAAAAAGGGAAGCAGAAAGGCATAGTACACCGAGGCTGAGTCATCAGAGTTTCTTCGGAAAAAGGGAATTCGACCCTAGCAAAACCAAAAAAAACACCACATGAAATACTTTAGGCCAGTATATGAGAGGGAAATCGGAAGGGTGATGGTAGGTCTGTGAAGCAGATGGTGTACTTTGTAATGTGTCACCCTACCAAAAATAGGAAATAAGTGAAACAGTTGCTCCTTTAACAGACAGTTAAAGGAAATAAAAACTTTTTGAATGAATCACTGTTAGGACGTAATGTGTTAAATAGAAAGATGCTCAAGCTTGTGCCTTGAAGGACAGCCAACTGTCTAGAATATGCACAAGTGTTCTAATAGAATTTGAGAAGGAAAGAGTTGCTGTGTTGCAAAAATGTGTATTTGTCTATTAAAGTAAGTAAAATGGTGATATTGGCAAAAAAGTTAAAAAAAAAAAAAATTGCCATTTAATTTAATTAAAACTAGGCAAGCTTATCAAGGAATGTAGAAAAACCTGATGAAATAGGACAAGTGACCAATGAGGAAACAAGCAAATCACACAGGAATGAGAAGCAGGTACCATGGCTTAATTACTACTTTAATTTGTGAAGGAGGTGAGTAGGGCAAGCATGAGTTTTCAGCTCAAAATAGGACCTTCCTGTAGATACTGAATCCAGACCAGTACAACCAATTTTTAAGTATGTGGAAGAAAATGGATCACTTCGTCTCTCTTTGAAGGGATCAAAAAAAGAGGTAGGGAGGGGAGGAGAGCGTGAAAGGATGCAAAGGTCAAATATCTCCTGTAAGCAATTTACGTTCAATGAAACTAAACCCAAAGAAAAGGAAATGCTGTTTTTGCTCCCTATGCCTACCTTTTTGCCCTGTCCTTATTCTCACAGAATTGATGTTTATATTGAACAGTGTATCTTCCTGAGAATGTTACTTAAGCCAAGAAGTTTTGGGAGAGTTGAGGTGATTTAGACATTCATATAAGAGGCAACTGGAAGGCATTACAGTAAATAATCCTCATATTTTGGGGCATGAGCATGTTTCAAAGGTTTTTTGTTTCCTTGGTTTTAAGGAAAAAGCCCTTTGAGTGGCTTATTAAGGTGAATGGAGAGGAAAATAATGTGCACTTTTAGGAAACATTATGTAGGCTGGGTGAACCAGTAGTCCAACTAGACTGGCAATTTTGAGTAAAAGCCCTGCTGCATGAGAAGTGCAGTTAGGCTGGTAGATTTGCTCAGAGCTGGTGATCACTTTGTGTGTAACAGGTTTCCCTGAGATGGGAAAACATTCCCTTAGTGTTTGCGTTCACCTACTTAAAAATCCTTAGTCTGTATCCTTAGCTCTAGCTGCCTTTAAGTTTCCTCTACAAGCAGCATAAAGCAGCGGCTGTAACTTCATTGCCTTTAGCTGCCAAATTCTGGCTACTTTGCAGCAGTTCCTTTTACCGAGGAAAAAGCCTATTAGGAGTTGAGACTGTCTGCTGCATGGAAAGTTGCATTTCAGATGTGCAAATACAATCTGAGGGCTGAGCAAAGAGTGGTTCAACAGTCAATGTTGTCAAATACAACTCTTTCTTCCTTTAATAAAGGGGGGAAAAAAAGTTAGTTGGGCTGGGCGTGCTTGGGCTTCTTGTTACTCTGCGAGGATTTTGAGATCTGATGTAGAAAGAAGTTTCAAAATGTGGTTATGACTAGGAGGATGGTTTTATAGGATATAGGTATTTGGCACATCAGACTGGAGAACCACCTAATCCAGTGCAGGAGGAGGCTGGTGGCCATCTCGTCTGGTACAGAAGCACCAGAGTTCATCATTGTCAAATAACCTTTTCTTCTGATGGCCAGGTAAATCCTAAACAGTTGCCATAAATGGCCATCAAATGGAACAAAATATTTTTTAGACAGGCTCTGTAATATATAATGCCCTTAACACCTATTCTCCCTCACTTTGTGTTGCAGAGCACCTCTGCAAAGCTGTTTATGTACCTATTGCATTTATACTGGAGTTGTTAAATTTTTTTAGCCAGGTCTGTTAGTGCAAATGCTTGATTTGGGAATTGCTTATACAGAGGTGTAAAAGCAGAACAAAATAATCTGTATGTCATCAGTATAAACTACTTGAGCAGGCATGGGTCAAATATTATGTCAAATGTTATCTAAATACATATTTCAGGGATTGAGAAGATCCTTAAAACTTTAAATATATATATATATTTTTTTTCTGCCTGGTGGTGGGAGGAAGACTTATTACTGTTTGCAGTGAATGATGGTACTTAATCATTTTCTGGGCATTTTCTAACCATAAATAGAGAGAATGTACCTGTACAATCAGTAACTGTGTTTCAGATTTGTTTTGCTGACAAGATCTAGCAATATGTGATTTTCCTATTAGATGTATTTTTGAAATTCAGTAAATGCTGATAAACAGCATCTTGTCAGAATTGTCTTGTGATTATTGTTATGTTGTTTTTGCATATTCTGAAGTATGGTGAGGCTGAAGCATAGGTAACTAAATATACTGAAACATTATAGGTAAGAATTTGTATGTTTGTCAAAGGCAAAAATAAAACAGTTAAATTTTTCCATCGTTACCACTCTTAACAAAACAGTATTACTGAAGAAGTAAATCACAGCTGAATTAAAAGAAATTGTAGGTTTAAAAAAATGGTACAGAAAAGCTTTTGTTATCAAGGGATCTTTTTCACGTACCTATTGACCTTCAGTTAGATAATATACTGTTGTCTGTCTAGTCCAGTGTCTTTTGTTTAACTTTAGGCCTCATCATGTGATTGCAAGATTGCAAGGCAAAATCTTCCTGGCAGTCAAATATAGGATTAAAATCTTCCTTATGCTTGCCCTTATGCTTGTCAGAAGATTTTTATAAATCCTTAAGAAGGTTGCTTTATATCTCTTCTAAAGACCTTTTTTTTTTTTTTTTTTGAATCTCATGTCTGTTATCCAAACTGGCTTTTTTTAGTAATTTAGATGTATTTATTGCATTCTATGGTAGTAGTCATTTTTTACTTTGTATTTATGTTAAATATATCTTAATATAAATACAACTTTTTTTTATAATTATGAAACATGATCCTATTTTTAGGAAGAATATTAATAGGTAGTCCTTTTAAGAAATAATGAAAATGTTTCAAAATATGCTGGGTGTCTGTTAGAGTTCTCAGTATCAATAAAAAGAAAAACTCCCAGTGATTTTTCTTTTTTTTTCTCCTCCTCTTAAAACTGTTGTGATAGCAACATTTTACTGATTTTGCTGGAAGAAAATTAAGTATATAGTTTTGCTTTATTTTGTCAGAGTTCGTTTTGTTGTAAGGAAGGTTTAAAAAATCAGGTGCAACAGAGAAGAGTGAAACTCCGAGATGTTTCTTGCTTTCTTGCGGATATTTTTGTTCGCGTTTGCTTGCCGTCAGTCGGCAGTGAGTTAGAACGCTGCATCGCGCTAGACACGGAAGGCTTTAAATCCACGTGTTGCTTCGGGTTGCTAACTTGTTTCTTTCAAGCCAACAGTTATGACCGGCGCATCCTGGTGTAGCTCGCTCTTCTCGCGGGTGGCCTTTATTGGCAGGCCCCGTAATAACTGGCGATCGCAGGAGCAAGAGGCAGCGCTGCGGAGGCCGTGCTTGCCGAGGCGAAGCGGCAGTGGCGCAGCGACGCGCGGCGCCGGCCGCCGCACCCGCGCCATGCGGCCTCGCGTCTTCGGGTTTTAACCTTCGCCCGGAGCGCTGCCGCTTTCCCCGCGGCACCTCCAGGCGGGTTCCTGGCGCCCCTCGCGAGGGAGCCGCTCCGAGGCAGCGCAGAGCTCCGAGAGCAGCGACAGCAGCCGCGCGCGTTGCTGAGGCCGGCAAAGCCTAGCGCCTTTGGCAGCCCCGGGGTAAAGGGCTGCGGAGCAGGAGGATAGATGGGTTCGGCCCCCAATCACTGCAGTAAGAGCAACTGTCTGTGCTGATAAGTAACGTAGGGTAGTGATGGCAGGTTACGTTTTTATAGAACGAAATTTCACGGTCAGCCCTGCTTGATAGCCCCAAAAAGCAATGTGGGCTACTGCTTCTGGGCCTCGGTTGCCTCGGATAACGAAGAGAGATGGGATCAGACTAGACAGGCACGCGTTTGCTGCAAAAGCACAGTTTTCAGAGGGGCTCGGGGGTATTAGTTAAAATTGCTCTTTTGTATTGGCGTTTAGTGCAAGAATAGCTTTTTAATAAGCCGTGTAATTTTCATCATTCCACAGTGAAGATCTGTGTTTCTGTAATTATGAACATACAAGAATTCCCCTCCAATTAATGGGTTTGTGCCAGCAGTTACAATTCTGGTGCAGCGTGTTTTATTATTAATGCGTTGAGCTGAGCTAGCCTCTTGGCAGACGGCTCGGGCTACGCGTGCTGACCTCTGCGCCTGCGCTCCGAGCACCGAGCGCAGCATCGGCTCTGATTAGCACGGCTTCTCCCTGCGCTCAAGCTGAAATTGAGCAAGTAATTACATTTTTGAGGATATAATTGCTTCGAGGAAAAATTCATATTTTTTCTGTGTGTTGAAAGCAAGTCCTAAAATCCGTTTCAAAAGCAGATCCATACATTTCTGCTACGAGGCACCCATATTTACTATGTGCATGCATACGCATGGGTTTCGCAGTTATCAAATATCAAAGTTTTAGTGGAACATCTCACACTTGTCCCTCAGATGCAAATACTAATTTGTGCCAAGCCCATGATATGCACTTTAAGCTTTTTTTTTTATTATTATTTTTAAATTTTTTGAACGTAAGATAAGCTTGAACAAATTCTGATGTTCCGATGTTGAGTATTATACATTATAGAGCTGGTCCCAGTCTTGCAGTGGGAAGCTCTGTTGTGGCTAGGGACTGTAATCAAGGGACTAGATCTTGGAGGGTGTTTGGTGCATTGCATTTGGCTGGAGAGGAGTATTAACAATGTTAGGGGTTAAACCCTTGTTTACAGTGAAAGTAAATAAAGCAAGCGCAGTTTAACAGATGATTTGTGAAGGACTGATGTAGTAGATCCGGAGCTCTTTTAGCTTGTTAGTTGCTGTGTTCAGCTGTGCCACATTTTCATGATGGCCCCAAATTAGCAGACAGCTGCTGAAGACCTTCTTGAAAGGGAGTCAGTGATGATACTCTGCAGTGAGTTGCCTTTAAACTTAGCCTCATCTGGAGTACAGCATAGGTTCAACAGCACAGTGTGCCATTGATGAGCCCCAATGGGCGTGCAGAATTCTTCACTCGGATACATAGGTGTCTTCTGTAACTTGCCAGGAGCACCATCGTTGCTCTTGTGTCCCTGCTTTCTGACTGGATTTATTCCAAAGCCACTCAACATTACTCTTTCATAATCCCTTGGAGGAGCTGATGAAGGATGTTAGCTTAGTCTCTGTCTTGATGGACTGTATTTTAGCTTACACTAAAGCTAAAAATATTCTGTAGAAGGAAAATGAGCTTACACATTCAGATCGTGTGTGTGTGCGCACAGTACTGTGCAACTAACTGAGTGTTCACCAGGTTCAGAAAGGGTTTGGTAAGTTTTTATGTGACTGGTCACCAAAGTATTTAGTGTTTAAAAAAAAAAAAAAGTGTATTAAAAAAAAAAAAAAAAAGGAATGATTTCCTCTCTAAATGCATTCCTGGTCACTGATACACGTTCACTTGCCTTGTGCACTGCAAACATAGACATACTGTGCTCTGTGGTCAGTTTGCATCTGTCTAAAAGACTGTCAATACCTGCAGTGAGAATTGCTTTTAAACTCACTTCGAAATAAATGTTCTATGTGATAGCTGCAAGACATGTGAAATGAGATCCAGACGCTCAAAGCATTTTCTCTCAAATGATAAACAAGACAGGACTGTGGGGAGCGTACTTCCACAGCAAATCATGATAGAGTTGCTCAAGTGTTTGACGATTATCAAAAGTTTCATCACACTAGAAGTTTGAATTTATTTCGCTCTCTAAAATGATGAAAAATGCAGTCCTCAAAAACAGAATAAAACAAGTGTGCTGGAGAAAAGCAGTAAAAACGATGGTGCCTAACAGCCGATACAGACAAAAAGCCTCTTAGTTTAGCTTCCAGGAGGTTGACTAACTTTGCTCTCCCCTCGGGTTGTAAAGTACCTGGTAAATGCTTAGGTGATGTGAAAATAGGATGGTTAAAGAAAGTCTTGGAAAAAACATGAAATACAGTCTAATTAGAGTACTTTGAGCATTGCTTTTCTGGCTGCATTTACATATAAATGATAACCATTTACTTGATGTGTGACAGCCTTGGAGAAGGGTTAGGGTATGTTGTGGTTTTTTGCTAAGTTAGGAAATATGTAAAATTAAGAGCGTTGATAATTGAGTACTTAAATTTATTCTGTGCAGAGATGATTCTTTAACTTGAAGACAGATTTACATGATTTTCACAGTCCATAAATCATTCTTGCATTGCCTCCCTGCAAGACTATTGGCAGTCCTGCGTGTTACTCAAAATATGCCTGTTTTCAATTAGCACAAGGAAAATTCTCTAGTTGTGGAAAGGGCCTCCATTGCTAATACCTGCCTTGAGAGTTAAGCACCAAAATAGTTACATGAAGCTCACTAAAGTTTACAAAGTTTGCTTGCGTGATTAGTTATAAGCGCAGTGGTTTAAAGAGAGGAGGGATGATATGATTTAACCGAATTGCCTTTAACACCTTCCTGTTCCTGAGGTTCAGTGTTGTGCTCCTTCGACACCAATAGATCCTAAGAAGTTGAGAAGCTCAGCAAATTGACTTTTAAACTTGGAAAACATAGAAGATTAAAAAAAAAAGGAAAAAAAATTTAAAAAGCCATCCATGTATGTGCAATATATATGAAGTCTGTTACTTGTACAGAATACTATACCAGCATAATGACAACGGAAGATGGTGCTTCACTTGTAACTTATTGTTTCTTCCTGAGGGCAACGGAGAGCTTTTTAGTTTAGTTTTCTCTGAACAGCACATAGACATCCTTGCTTTCTGCTAGTAACTTTGGCCATGAAATTGCACTTTGGTTAAAAAATGTATTTTGGAATGTGTAAATGTAGGTTATGGCTCAGGTCGTTCTGTGTTTTCAAAGTACTTGTTATATAGCTAGTTCTGCTTGTAATTGAGGCCTTTTTTTTTTTTCCCCCGCTTAATTGAAGAAAAGGCAAGAAACCTTGCCAATTTTTTGCAGAAAAATTTTCTTTTTCCTCATGAGAAAATAAAATAAACAGTCTCAGCACGCAATATGTATAACTTTTTCTATTGGAAAGTGAGTTTGCGCAAATTGGCATTATTATAAATGAGCAATGTGCCATTAACATGGTAAATTCTTAATCCCTTTTGGAAGGCAGAATGGACAATCTTTTGTTCTGAGCTTGCCAAAGTAATTATCAGTTAAATCTAGTGGCTTGGACATAGCTGGAACAACATACCTGGTGTTTAAATAAATCTTTTCTGTTTTGCCTGATCAAGGATGAAGACTACTTTCACTCTGGTTTGCTGTTAGCAAGCAGATTTTCAAAAGTACAGAATTAATCTGTGCTACTCTTTTTGCTGATTCTCCCACTGAAAGAAACATTTTACTTAGCAGTTACTTCCTGATGTTTAAAAATGGTGATGATGTGACAGAGTCTTTTTATATTTTTTCCTTTTTTTCTTCCTCCTGGCAACATTTTGTCGGTCTGTGCAAGCAGTGGGCGTATGTGTGCATGTATGTTTGTGTCTAAATATGCAGGTGTCTGTGAACATATGCTCAACAATTACTGCTTCTACAATGTGAATGTTTCTATAAAGTGCTACAACTGCATTTGCTTAAATCAAAATCCTGTTTTTCCTTGTTCAGAGGGCCAGATGGAACCTAAGTTTCTAATAATTCATGTTCTTACCTTTTTATTGTAGTCCAAAGTGTGTCACTTTGAAACACGGCATGCACCTGAGAAAAATGTCTTCTGGTACAGGTGGTACTTAAGCCGGTTGCTCAGGCATACAAAGCATTTCATGCTAAAGTGTTACTTCATACCACTTCACATAGATAGGTACTCTATACTTGGAATTTTTAATATTTGTTGATATTGTATACAATTCTGCAATTATGAAACTTTAGAGATCTTCCCTAAGTTTTATGACTATTATACATAGTTGCCTCTGTGAGGGGTCCAAAAGAAATTTGGGCTTCCCTTAGAAGACTTGGACAGCTCTGAAGGTCCTGTAGTTATTCTGACCCCTGAAATTCCCAACAGAAAGATATATTTTGGCAGATAACTGTTGAGGGCACTTTGTCGTCAAGCATTACCACTCTCAGGATGCAAAATAGTCTTTATTGAGCTTAATTTGCCTTGGCTTTGGGATTTCTGCTGAATTTGGAATGGAATACTTGGATGAGCAAAATATTTTTATTGTATTTCAAGCTGGAAGGTAAGCATGGGAGAAGAGGAAGAAAACTGTGACCATGAGAAGCACTAGAGGTGACTTTGTATATGAAATGAATAAGGATATAGCAAGTTAACACAAATTACGTCCCATATTTGGATTTTCTCTACCTCTACTTATTCTCCCCTCCTCTATAATGTCATTTTTTTTCCAAGTCAGAAGTAGCTTGATGCCTGATCTTAGGAATTTAGGTACTAGCTGGGTGGGTTTCTATATTGTGGGACCTCTGGAAGAAGGTCCCCATCCCACATATGCACCTTCCATGATGAGAAAATCTTTTGTACTTCCCAAAAATGCAGAAGCTTGTTGCAGGAATAGGAAAGGAAGATTTTAAATTGATGCTTTAACTGGAGCTTGCTTCATTATTACTATGAACAGTTACCATCAAAACTAAGTAAATGGTGCTGTGCAGTGCACTTTGAATTGTTGTAGTGTCAGGGGTCAGGCTTCTCCTTGGGTTTATTAGTAATGGTGTCAAACAGGGTTGCAGCTAACAACTGAGAATGGTCTTTCTCATTCTGGAGTCAGTGACAGCTTCGCCCTTGACTTCTGAGAATGGGAAGGATTGGACTCGCAGTATAAATTAACTTTATGCATATTTGTTACCAAAATAGTTTAGAATTGTATGTCCTAGACATTGTAGTGTCTTGATGCTGTCAGAATTATTTTACAGAACTACTTTTCTGAGGGAATTGCAGCATATCACAGCAGCCCTAAATTAAAAGCTCTTAGGATGGGTGTGATTTTGAAATGTTACACTGATATATAAAATATAGACAAAGCTAATAGAATGCTTCGGATTGCTTTTGAGGAACAGAAGTTGCTCTTTAAAAAGCTTCTAAAAATTTCTTCAGATTGCTTGGATAGAGCTCATGAGCATGGGCAGGAGAGATGTTTTGTGTGGTAAGTGCTCTGTTTAGCATAGTGAAAGGCTGATGTGTTTTTGAACACTGTAAAAGCAAGACAACTGTTCCTTGGTTCTGTGTTACTGAGGAGTTTCTTCCAGGTCCAGCTGATAAGATCTCTGTTGTTTACATAATTTATGAAAAGGAAATAGCCTTAATGCTTTTCATGGATCATTGGTTTATGGGCTTGGTTCCAGAAAACCTTCCAGTGGAGAATAATGCTGTTAAAATGATGACACTAATCAAGTGAAACAGAGTAGATGCTCAGCAAGTCTGATAACAGGATATAGAGTCTTCTGTGGATGTTGCTACTTTCTCTCAAGTCTGGTGATGGCTTCCTGCTCTTGTTTGAGCCTTCTAGGTGGCACCTGAGAGCTTCCTTTGAGTTTTGGTGTGATGAGGCTCCCTTGCCTCACAGGAGCTGAGGATCTCTGCTTCTGCTGGGCTCCAGGTTGGGAGGCAGGGGATGCTACTTGAGGCTTCTGGAGTTTGAGACACTGCTTTCAAATCTAATTTTCCTCAGCTGTGCCTCTAAGCCATCTTTAGTTCTGACAGAGGCTGTGTTTTCTAGAGGACTGAATGTACTGAAAGTGCTGAAACTGGTCTCCTGCTGGTTTTCTCAGAGCTAGAAACAGAGCCAAGATCCATCAGTCTTGGCTCTGAATCCCATATAACAGTGTGTCCTCTCACTGTCCCGTGCCGTCTTCCCCTGCCTGCTGGCAGCATGGATGAGGTCAGATAATTGCTTTGCAGAAGGACAGAATGGTTGAGGCTGGAAGGGACCCCTGGAGATCTACTGGTCCAACTCTCAAAGCAACATCAGCTAGAGCAGGCTCCACAGGACCATTTAGTTGACCTCTGAATATCTCCAAGGATGGAGAAAATAAGATTCCCTCTCAGCTGTCTCTTTTCAAGGCTGAACAGTCCCAGCATTCTTGGCCTCTCCTATGTGAGAAGTGCCCCAGTCCCTTCATCTTTGTGACACTTAGCTGGACTATTTTGGTATGCCCATGTTTCCTATTTTTTTTTTTTTTTTTTCCTGACTGTCCTGGCTGGTAACAAATGCAATTCAGAAGTGGGTCAGGCCAAGGATGCCTGCACCTTGTGCCTCTGAATCGTGGGGCATCTGAGACTCCTAGAATGGTGATTTCCTTATTACCAGTGACTCCCATGCAGCTCCATGAGCTATCTGATTCTCATCAAGCTGGCAGCTTGAGCAAGAAATGGATGTTTTGCACCTTTCACCTGTGATCAAGCCCTCTGGCTTGTTCTAGTGTAGAAGTAAGTGGTGGGAGGACCTTATGCGCAGGAGACATGGGGCTAGCAGTAGGTTCTGGAGCTTATATTGCCCCTAATCACAACTTTATAGTTTCCAGGTGTGAGTCAGGCTCCCTTGATTCGGGCTGTCAAAATGGACTAATTCAAGTGGACCTGTGTGAGGTAACTGTTTCAACAAGTCTGAGGCAAGCCCAGCAGTTACGGAGGTGACAGAACAGATGTGGACAAGCTATTGGTGTTGGATAGGTGTTTCATATATGTTTTAAAAGCGTACTGTACATGAGTTTAACAGCAGTGGTTAAATGCAAGTGCCAACTTGAAACCTTCTTTAAACCAGCACTTTGACCATTCCTTTCAATAGCGTGAAGATAACAACTGCAGGCTAAATCTCAGGGCAATGAGAACATAATGCACCAAGCTGTTAGAGAAACACAGTGCCAAATCTTAATTTTACTTCTTTTTGTAACCTGTATGTTACAGAAGGCTCTCCTTTTGGAAATCAAAACCTAATCCAAGTTAACTGTGGCTATGAAATTCCAACCTAATGGCTTTCCTGCATTCTGAAAAGCATAAAGAATGGTAGTTCACATGGTATATGCGTCTGCTGCTCTATGGGTGCCCTATGGGTACAATATCCTTCCATTGGTACTAGTTTGCTGCTGGAAGATATACTGGGAGTGCTTGCTTAGAGTGAATTTGAAGTAGTGCTGATATTTAACCTCTGGTGATGAACTCTGTATTTAGCTCATTATGGTTGCACAAAAAATCTAATGTATTTTTAAGCATTTTTCAGGGATATCAAGTGATTTTTATTTATTTATTTATTTATTATTTTTTTAATTCTTCTGCATAAAAAAGTCTGCTTCATTAAGGAAGAGTTTGTATCTATCCTTTTTGCTCTTGGTATGTGCCTAGTTGTCATGTTTGCTTTTGCCTGCATATAATCCCCAAACAAAATTATCCTGTTGCTGTATATTTTCAAAATCAATTTAAAGCAGACAGAAGGTTTTAACATGCTGTCAAAAATAATCATGTATTCTTTTGTGGGAGAGATGGGAGGAAAGGAAAGGAGAGAGTGCTTTGACCTAGGGCTAGTATTCCTTCTTATAATGTAAAGGAAGCTTGCAAGAGAGAAGTATTAAGTAGTCTCAATAGTTTTGAATAGGTTGTATGCGATCAATGTTTTCTCTTTAAACAGGCACCAGCCAAAAAGAAAAGCCACTGCTTCTCTATTTAAAACAACAATAAAAAAATGCTTTGTGAAATATTTTTAGTTCTTCTGTTAAAAGCAAGGGAAAAAGTAATCCCTTTACAGCTGGGAAGTCTGAATTTAAAAACAATCTCTCTCTCTCTCCTTTTTTTTTAATCTTCTCCTTCCTACCCAGCTGATTTTCCTTCTTATATCTTTGCTTGCTTTCTCAGGTTTGGAGCTGTAGGAAAATGAGATACAGGAGACAGATATGTAAACAGCAACATTTGGACATAAAGCGAGTAAATAGGATTGTACAAGACTCTAGCTTTAGGTTTTTACATGCCTGTTATATCTTTGCTTATCTAACAATCATGTCAGACTCCAGTGAGGTCTGGACCTCATCATTTAGATGTAGCAAAGAACGAGAAAATTTAAAAATGCTGAAGTAGGTTCTATATAACTGAAAGAAGGAATAAAGCGCAAAAGTTTCTCTCTCTCTTTTTTTTTTTTTAATTGCCTGTAAATTCACCATTCAGTGGGGATAAAATCAGAATCAGTTATGCAAACCGAGTGCACTTTCCTCCTTTTATAGTTCGTCTTACCGCTTCATACTTGACGCTAGTCTGCTGCTTTCAGAGAACTATAAACCATTTTCCATTACATCGTCAAGTTATAAAAAAAAAAAAATGAAAATAATGGATGGAAAGGTGAAGTTCGTTTTAGGTAGGGTGAGGTCATGCTTGCAAGCTAGAAAAGGAAACTTCTGAGAGGTAGCTACTGCAAGGTATAACAGGGTATGGCAAGATGAACTTGAGCAAAAGAACAAAAGTAGCGGAAAGCGGAAGAAAAAGATGGCTGTAAGAACTTACTGTAAGAATACTGTTATGCTTGCAAGTAGAGGCTAAGATGTATGTGGCTAGTAGAGGTTAGCATGTACAAAGTTGTATTTAAATCTGCGCATCGTTTTTGGATGTGCTGTGATTGATTTATTTTGTGCCATATAGGTTATCCTTCTCAGGACTTATGCTTTCCCGAGGATATGAAAATATATAACATATAGGGTGCTGATTATGTCCATAATTCAATAATTAGCAAATACCTTTTGGATCTCACGGTATTTTATATATTTTTAGTGGTGCAGATAGTCCTGTTTGAATACTGTACAAACACAGGAAGAGCACAAAAGCTACCACAAAGCATCTGTAACCAAATGGATCAGAAAGGCAGAAAGACATATTTTGTTAATACTATGAATCAGCTGAGCAAATTCAGGGTGCCATTGGGAAAATCAGTTTCATCTTGCAATAGTTCAAGTTTCTGTCTTTTGATCTGCTAGTATGTTTGAGCCTGCTTTCTACTGGAGTAAATTGGGGGGATTGCAGTGTAGTTTTGAAAGCTTATCTCTAAAACCACCTAGCAAACCTAGCAAAACCTAGCAAAATATTTCCTTATTGCCCTAAGATTTTTAGCAGTGGAGGAACTTCTTGTCAGTGTTTAGTACATACCTTGTAATGGAAATTGTGGGCGAAGGGGAATAGAACAGAAATAGACCAAGCGTTTATCTGATAGTTCAGCAAAAAGTAAATATTGAGATTTGTTTCTCTTCTTTTAATGGACTATTAAAGTACAGCTGACCTGGGAATGGACGACTAAGGGGGCAACTTCCCCAAGCAAACAACAAAAAAAAAAGTTTAAATCTAGATGGGTCTGCTGCTCGCTCTCTGTACATGTTTTAACACATTTAAAGCCTTAATAGAAAGACTGAATGTGTGAATAAACTACTGTCTCCCTGAAGCACACTAAAGAAGAGATTAGAGGCAGCATCATATAACTGGGTTATAGTATGGTGCCTACAAAATGTAAATGTGTAGGTTAGTGAGGAATAGACCATACCTAAATTAAAGAAATACAACTCAGGAAAAAAAAGTCTATAATAGTTTCATTTGTAAAAATGTGAATGGGATACCATGCAGAAAACAGAAAGTTTCTTTTTACAGTGGAGTACACCTTGCCCATCATCTTTTTAGCTGGAGTCCTACCTTTTCTTTCTGTGTCAGGCGAAGCTTTTTCACTGCTAAACACCACTATTTCCACTATTAACTACCAAACAGTGAGTTGGAGTATTTTTTTTTTTTTCCTCTCTCTGTCTCTCTGCTAATAGCAGAAGCTATCAGTACAGAATTAATGCAATTTAATAAGGTGCTTTCATGCTGCATGAACCTTTGAACTGCCTGTTTAGAAACGCATTGAATTTATACACCTGGAGCCTCAAGTGTTTGAGTCATCTTTGTTCCTCAAACATTTTGGATTCTGTCTTAAAACAGTTTGGATTCCTTAATTCTCCCACCCAGTTTGAAAGGCAATTCCAATGGCTTGGTTAGAACCAGTGTCTGCTTTTTCTACTCTAAACAATCCATTTCTTACTAAATCTACTATGTTCTGTATAAGAGATACCTACAAAGACTTGTGTTGCTATCTGCCTGTAGTTGCTAGACTAAAGCATTCAAAGTGCTTTATGTGCTTTTCTCAGAAAATAGATCTTTGTGCATCTTCAGAGTAGATTCTGTGCAATTTTTTTATATTTTATTTTTTGCAGTGGTGGTGGAGGTAGAGAGGTGCTTGCTCTTCTGTTTTGTTTTGGACTAGGCAACTTCATCTATGTATCTAAAGTTTCAGACAGTGGTTTGCCACCTTATATAATTCAGTGTTCCTAGATTACTGCTAAAAATGCCTTGATACCCTATAGAATTACTACAAAGCATCAATACCAAGTAGCTGTTAAAAGGCTAACATGATTCCATGATCTCCTGGTATCCTGAGATCTGTCTTCTCTTTGTCTCCTGTTGATGAGCCCCATATCATAGGAAAAATATCTTTGCTCCTAATGTCTTTCATTGTGTACTCTTAAATTTCTTTGCATCTGTATGGCTCCACCTAGCCCAAAAGATGGAGTAATTTCTGTGAGATGGTTTCAATAGTGATTTCTCCTCACTTTGGTCTCCCAGAAGTCAATAGTATATATTGCTTTTTTTTGTATACAGTCTCTAAATGAATGATTTAATGGCTCCAATCTCGCAATACGAACTAACGTTAGTAGCTTCTCTTCTAAATTTGATGTCTGGTGGTGGAGGTGGTGGTGGGTTTTTTTTTTTTTTTTTTTTTTTTTTTTTTTTTTTTTCTCCAGCCAGTTGTTTGTGGTTTATTCAGCTTTAAAAATGGTAGAGGTCTCCACCTTAAATATTATTCTGGGAGATGTCACATCAGTTCTTGCTTTAACTCTGGATTCAGTATCATCCTTTTTTAATTAATAAATTACTCCACTGAAATCAAATTTGCTTCATCTTCATATCATTGTTCAGTTACCCTAGATTTCTTTTGTTTAGACCTTGTATCATCAAGGTTGTACTAGTAGGCTTGTAGTACCAAGATGGTTTTCCTTCTCTCCCAAGCTACTTCCTTTCCCCCTTCTTTTTTTAATGATTTTGGTGTATCTGTCATTATTATGTGTGCCAATTATTTCAGTATTCTGAGGTTGAGACTATCCAGATCCCTCTATTTCTTTCTAGTAAATGGTCTAATTTTGTTTCCACACTGTATGTGGTAATAACCATTATCCTATCCTCATTTTCAGTGTATCGTTTTATCATTTTTATTGAAACAGAAGCCAAAGGATTTGCTTCAGTGTTTGTTCCAGCTGATTTTTTATTCCTTAACAACCTTTTTAAACTTCAATGTGTAGGTAGCTCACTTTTTTTCCTTCCTTTTGTTTGAGTAGCTGAAATGCTTGTAACAGCAGCAATAGCCCTGTTATTTCTGTTGCAGGACTCAGCTCAGGTAGGCTTTTCTGTCTTAAACCTTTTTCCATTCCTGGAGGAAAGGTTTCCTTCCTATTTTCAGCATTGCAGGTAAGGTTTTCATTCATCCAGGTAGTCTGCAGGTCAGTTTACCGAATTTTTTTCTCTAGCTTGGAAAACAACCTCAAGGACTGCTTGAATTAAACTGCTTTCAGTTAGAATGTAAATACTCTCTGAATGCCTTTCTGCTAGTCAGGGTATATGTAAATACCTTTCTGTTTAATCAGCCTCGTTAAAAGATTCCAGTAGTTTCTTCTTCTTGTATTTCGTAATGTAGAAATAGCCACTATTTTCTGAAAGAATTTCAGTTTGGATACTAACAATGTGTTTGCCTTTGGACCTTTAACGGTCCACTCTGACAAGACAGTGTCATTCCTATCCTAAGTACAAACAATATGCCATGCAAGCAAAATATGTGGCTGAATATAAGAATTTATGTTTTTTTTTCTGTGGGAGACTACTACTTTTGGACCAAAGATGGAGCAGCTCATCCTGGCAGTTGTCTCCAGGCACATGGAGAAGAAAGTGCTCAGGAGTGGTCAGCATGGATTCACCAAGGGGAAATCCTGCTTGACTAACCTGATCGCCTTCTATGACAGAAT